>CM040841.1:28467579-28577579 GCA_022828995.1 Vimba vimba | reverse complement strand
CCCCGTGGCAGGCGGTGAAGTTGGCCTTGGGCTCTGATGTGTGTGTGTGTGTGTGTGTGTGTGTGTGAGAGAGAGAGAGTGAGTGTGTGTGTGTGTGTGTGTGTGTCACTCACCCCGTTGAGGCACACCTGTGTGTCCCCGTGGCAGGCGGTGAAGTTGGCCTTGGGCTCTGATGTGGGGCACTGGGCCGAGGCTCCGCTGCACATGCCCTGGTGAGCGCACTCGGACTCCTCTCGACACTTCTCGTTCCGGCTCTTATAACCGCACTCGGCCGTGCAGCACGGGCCCTGACTCGGGCTGACAGCAGAACACACACACTCATGACCCCTGACCCCTGACTCGGGCTGACAGCAGAACACACACACTCATGACCCCTGACCCCTGACTCGGGCTGACAGCAGAACACACACACTCATGACCCCTGACCCCTGACACGGGCTGACAGCAGAACACACACACTCATGACCCCTGACCCCTGACTCGGGCTGACAGCAGAACACACACACTCATGACTCATGATATATCGCACAACATTCATGACTGAGAGAACAGGGAAACAACACCTGAAACTAAAGAAACACGGTTCTCTTCTGAGTTGACTCGAGGGCATGCGAGTGGGAAACAATAACCTTCATCAACCCAATCAGATCACGCTGCAGAAGCTCATGTAGGCTGGGGAAGAAAATGGGTAACACTTTACGATAAGGTCCTATTGGTTAACATTAGTTATAACACCTAACCCTATTCCCAGATAACCACCGCTGAGGCTCATCCGGGTCCCTGAAGTCAGCAGCGCTAGGAACGGGTTGTCTTTGTGGAAGTTTTGCGTCTGGTGAGCTAATAAAGTATTAAAACTCAGTCGAGTCAATATTTTGTGTACAATTATTTGATTATGCCATCCAGTATCGTGGACTCGCTCTCTCGTTTCACACAAACGCAGCGGCGGCCATTTTGTGACTATTGTTTTGTACACTGTTGGATTATGTGGGATTAAAACAGGTAACAAAAACAAGCTTGCTACAGAAACGTCAACAACAGATAAAACAGAGATCTTTGTCCTGGACGAGGAAGGTTCTCCAATTCAAAGACGCTTGACGTGGGGAAAGACGTAAGGAAGCCACCAAGCCGACTTCCCTTCTTTCGAACAGGAGTATGAATATCGGTACGTGGAGAGTACGAGCCAGGCTAGACAGGTCACAGGTTGCAGCAGAGATGAGGAACAACAACCTGACCCTGCTAGGCTAACCCAAAGGTGAAACAAGATGGACCCAGTCGGGGCAGAGGCGCCTGAGGACAGGGGAGCAGCTACTGGACTCTGGACACACACAGGGAGAGGGCTTCATGACACACAGGGAGAGGGCCTCATGACACACAGGGAGA
This sequence comes from Vimba vimba, assembly GCA_022828995.1. Lineage (NCBI taxonomy): Eukaryota > Metazoa > Chordata > Actinopteri > Cypriniformes > Leuciscidae > Vimba > Vimba vimba. The sequence goes on along the minus strand of CM040841.1, from coordinate 28,576,199 downwards.
GGGCTTCATGACACACAGGGAGAGGGCTTCATGACACACAGGGAGAGGGCCTCATGACACACAGGGAGAGGGCCTCATGACACACAGGGAGAGGGCCTCATGACACACAGGGAGAGGGCTTCATGACACACAGGGAGAGGGCTTCATGACACACAGGGAGAGGGCCTCATGACACACAGGGAGAGGGCCTCATGACACACAGGGAGAGGGCCTCATGACACACAGGGAGAGGGCCTCATGACACACAGGGAGAGGGCCTCATGACACACAGGGAGAGGGCTTCATGACACACAGGGAGAGGGCCTCATGACACACAGGGAGAGGGCCTCATGACACACAGGGAGAGGGCCTCATGACACACAGGGAGAGGGCTTCATGACACACAGGGAGAGGGCTTCATGACACACAGGGAGAGGGCTTCATGACACACAGGGAGAGGGCTTCATGACACACAGGGAGAGGGCTTCATGACACACAGGGAGAGGGCTTCATGACACACAGGGAGAGGGCTTCATGACACACAGGGAGAGGGCTTCATGACACACAGGGAGAGGGCTTCATGACACACAGGGAGAGGGCTTCATGACACACAGGGAGAGGGCTTCATGACACACAGGGAGAGGGCTGGGCTTCATGACACACAGGGAGAGGGCTTCATGACACACAGGGAGAGGGCTTCATGACACACAGGGAGAGGGCTGGGCTTCATGACACACAGGGAGAGGGCCTCATGACACACAGGGAGAGGGCCTCATGACACACAGGGAGAGGGCTGGGCTTCGTGACACACAGGGAGAGGGCTTCATGACACACAGGGAGAGGGCTTCATGACACACAGGGAGAGGGCTGGGCTTCATGACACACAGGGAGAGGGCTTCATGACACACAGGGAGAGGGCTTCATGACACACAGGGAGAGGGCTTCATGACACACAGGGAGAGGGCTTCATGACACACAGGTAGAGGGCTTCATGACACACAGGGAGAGGGCTGGGCTTCATGACACACAGGGAGAGGGCTTCATGACACACAGGGAGAGGGCTTCATGACACACAGGGAGAGGGCTTCATGACACACAGGTCACTGACTGGTTGGCAGACGCATGGCTCAAGAATAATTACAGCATCATTCGGGAGAAAGAAAAAGAAAATCAATGTAAACTACGCTCCGAACATTGACAGTGAAGAGCAGGATAAAGAGTGAAGAGCAGAAGACTGCAGAAGATCCTGGGAACATTCCCAGACCGAGACATCACTATCATTTTGGGTGACTTCAATGCCAAGACTGGATCCGACAACACGGATATGAGCAGGTCATGGGGAACTATGGATGAGGATGGAGATTTGCAGATGTGTGTGCAATCAACAACCTGGTACTTGGAGGAACATCTTTCCCCACAAACGGATCCACAAGAGCACCTGGGTATCTCCAAACAGCAAGACAGAGAACCAGACAGATCACATCTGTATAAGCACAGAGTTTAGGAGATCCCTGAAGGGTTAGGGTTAGAAGAGGAGCAGATGTGGTGTCTGAACCTGGTGGTGGCCAGAATGAAGCTGGAATTGAAGAACTGGACAGCCATGGCTGATAAGAGAGTGAAATATAACATCAACCTTCTGAAGGACCCCAAAACTAGAGCAGAGTCCGGACTGATGCTTAGGAACGGGTCTGAAGTACTGCAAGGACTGCACGAAGAAGACAAAATACTCAGTCGATGGCAGCCAGTAAAGAGGCACTCAGATCAGTGTGCCATAGAGAGTGGATTTCAGTGGAGAGCTTGACCAAGATGGAGGATAGGAGGAGGAAGAAAGCAGCAGTCAACAGCAGTAGGACTAGAGGGGATTCCGACAAACTGGAAAGAGGGATACCTGATCCCTAAAAACGGCGACCTCAGCAATTGTGCCAACTACAGAGGCATCACACCTCTGTCTGTACCAGGGAAGGCTTTCAATCGGATCCTCCTGGAGAGAATGGAAGACACTGCTGACACACAGCTTCCGGCAGAATAGATCACGCACAGGCACTCCGCATCATAGCCGAACAGTCCCTCGAGAGGAATTCCCCCGTTTATCAACTTTGTCGACTATGAGAAGACATTTGACAGCTTGGATCGAGAGACCCTTTGGAAGATCCTTTGAGTCTACGGCATCCCAGTTAAGTTGGTCAACCTGATAAGAACATCTTATGATGGCATGTCTTGTAGAGTCATCCCTGCAGGGCAGCTCACTCACATCTTCCAGGAGAACAGTGCTGTGAGACAAGGATGCCCAGTCGGGTTATGAAGGCATCCAGTGGACCTCGTGGACCCAGCTCGAGGACTTTGCACTTCTCTCCCACAACAAACAGCAGATGCAAGAGAAGACAGATGTAGACAGATGCAACTTCCTCATCTCAGAGATAAGACCAAGATCCTAAAGATAAAATCCTCAAGCAAGGAACCAATATTTTTAACAACTCCTCCTACTTTTTTTTATACAAATGAGTCATTTAAAATGTCTACAAATTAATAAAACTGATCTGACATAAGTTAAAAACTATTTTGAAGCCTCGTTTACAGAAATCACATGACTTTGCCAGTTTGATACAAATCACTGATTTAAAACAAATGATTCACTAAAGGTTTAGAAGCTTCAGGAAAGCAGCAGTCACTATTGCTCACTGTTAGTTAATGCATGAACTACTGGAACCTCATTGTAAAGTGTTACTGGAAACTGAATATAAGCCTCAAGAGTGAACACTTCTGCACTGTGACCGTTGTGATGTAAAGCACACTTTGCTCTGTACAGTGTAAAGAACAGGAGGGTTGTTGTTATTTTACACTCATGACATTATGAATGAGAATCACTGAGAGTAACGAGAAACTGTCTGGAGAATCACAGTAAAGGGACTGAGGGGAAATGTGACTCGGCCCAGTGTTTGTACCTGCAGACTTTGTTGGGTTTGAGTTTGCACTTCCTGTTGTCGGGTTGATTAGCATCGTAGCAGCAGTCGTCTTTACACTGGTCACTGTATCCACAGTCACACTCCTCACCCGGCTCCACCAGCCCGTTCCCACAGATCGGCTGCCCGGACTCTGCCACACACACACATGCACGCACACAGACACACACACACGGACACACACACACACATCAGCTGCGCTCAGACCTGCAGGACTCGTTCCATCAGTGGTTCTGATTGGCTCACCCACGAAGCAGCTGCCCCTCTTCTTCTCCAGCACCTGGCTGATGTTCTTGATGCTGCACACGGAGAACTTGTTGTTGTTCAGCTTGTCTCCGGATGTGGCGCGGGCGTACATGATGTAGTTCCCCCGCTCCTTCTTATCCTGGCTCTTGGACTCGCCCGGAGTGCACTCCGACCCGGAGTCATGCTGAGGGAAGAAGATCACCATCACTATCATTACTAGGGCTGCACGATTATGACAAAAATCATAATTGTCGATTATTCCCTTGAATTTGTAATTGCGTTTATTAATTATGATTATCACAATTTACATTAAATGATGTTTTGAATGGCTTTATACCAGAGGTTCTCAACTCGTCTGGCCATGGGACCCACATTCCCCATGGTCAACAAGCCCCACCCACTTTTTTAAGGATTTATAAATGATTGATTTTTCTTTTTATTGGTTATGGGAACAACAATGAATACACAACACTAGAACTTTTAATGAAACATGGAAACTGCTCCTGATGAATAGTGAAGATTATCCCTGCATGCTAATCCCTCTCAGTGAAGTACGCCGTGTGCCGGTAACGGGATTTATTGGTATTTTACTGTTATTTCCTGACTTACTAATTTACAACGCAACAACGTTTCATCTTCGTAGTTTCTTTTGCACTTTATAAACAGTGGAGCGATGAACAGCGCGCCGCCGCATTAGCATGTGCAGTTGAAGAGTTTCGCTACTAGCGCAGTATAACGGCTAACAGGAAAGTCCGTTCCTCTGAGGTTAGAGACTCAATAAACTCAACTCTATTTCAGCGCACTCTTACGCCTCTGCTAGTTCCTGTCGTGCTGGCTCTCTGAAGCAGTCGTGATTCACCTCTCACAGCGTGACATGCTCTAAACACACCTCTTAAACACTATTCTTAAACACACGTGTACGTGTAATGCAAGATTTTTTTTTTTATTGCGGCTTTGAACGATTACGTAATCGAGGCCTCCGTAATTTGATTAATTGTGCAGCCCTAATATTCACCATCATCATCATCATCATAACTAAAACTGAGACGTTGGTTATCAACACTTTACGTTTGTCCACTACACTGATGTTGTAGTCACGCTGTCAGATCACGAGCCACATGTATCCAGTCAGGCGTGTGTCGGTCACGTGTGTGCATCCACTCACCGGCGAGCCGAAGTTGTGTCCCACCTCGTGTGCGAATGTGATGTGTGAGACTTTGGGAGGCACGTGTGAGGCGTAGTTCTGCACCGTGATGATCCCGGTGTTCAGAGACTTCTTCTTCCCGTCGGAATACAGCTTACTCTTCTCACAGATGCCTCCAGAACTCCCTGAGGACACACACACACACATCAGCACACGCACACACTCACTCACTCAGGGTTCTCCTGCAGAAGCGCTGGTTTACCGGCGGGAGCCCCGACCCAGGCCAGACCCAGAACCCCGTCGTCGAAGTCCCGGTCCGTGAACACGTAGGCCAGGCAGTAGTCGTCGTGGTTCTGCTCTGAGTTCAGCTCCAGGAACTTCTCCACGCCGATGTTAGCGAAGCGGAACGGGTTCGTCCGGTCCCGCTCGTCACTGGTGGTGTTTATCTGAGACCAGCAGCGCAACAAACCAGTCAGAACCAGTCAGAACCGGTCAGAACCAGCTTCTACTACAGGTTCCCTCCGGTCATTTTCACCCGGAAAATATTTTTCATTGAGCGTGTCGAGTGTGTTGAGCGTGTCGAGTGTGTTGAGCGCATCAAGAGCGTCTAGTGTGTGTTGAGCATCTAGTGTGTGTTGAGCGTCTAGTGTGTTGAGCGCATCAAGAGCGTCTAGTGTGTGTTGAGCGTCTAGTGTGTGTTGAGCGTCTAGTGTGTTGAGCGCATCAAGAGCGTCTAGTGTGTGTTGAGCGTCTAGTGTGTGTTGAGCGTCTAGTGTGTTGAGCGTCTAGCGTGTTGAGCGTCTAGTGTGTGTTGAGCGTCTAGTGTGTTGAGCGTCTAGCGTGTTGAGCGCATCAAGAGCGTCTAGTGTGTGTTGAGCGTCTAGTGTGTTGAGCGCATCAAGAGCGTCTAGTGTGTGTTGAGCGTCTAGTGTGTGTTGAGCGTCTAGTGTGTTGAGCGTCTAGCGTGTTGAGCGTCTAGTGTGTGTTGAGCGTCTAGTGTGTTGAGCGTCTAGTGTGTTGAGCGTCTAGCGTGTTGAGCGCATCAAGAGCGTCTAGTGTGTGTTGAGCGTCTAGTGTGTGTCGAGCGTCTAGTGTGTGTTGAGCGTCTAGTGTGTTGAGCGTCTAGCGTGTTGAGCGTCTAGTGTGTGTTGAGCGTCTAGTGTGTTGAGCGTCTAGTGTGTTGAGCGTCTAGCGTGTTGAGCGTCTAGTGTGTTGAGCGTCTAGTGTGTTGAGCGCATCAAGAGCGTCTAGTGTGTGTTGAGCGTCTAGTGTGTGTCGAGCGTCTAGTGTGTGTTGAGCGTCTAGTGTGTGTTGAGCGTCTAGTGTGTTGAGCGTCTAGTGTGTTGAGCGTCTAGTGTGTCGAGCGTCTAGTGTGTCGAGCGCATCGAGAGCGTCGAGTGTGTGTTGAGCGTCTAGTGTGTGTTGAGCGTCTAGTGTGTTGAGCGCATCAAGAGCGTCTAGTGTGTGTTGAGCGTCTAGTGTGTTGAGCGCATCAAGAGCGTCTAGTGTGTGTTGAGCGTCTAGTGTGTGTTGAGCATCTAGTGTGTTGAGCGTCTAGTGTGTGTTGAGCATCTAGTGTGTTGAGCGTCTAGTGTGTGTTGAGCATCTAGTGTGTTGAGCGTCTAGTGTGTTGAGCGTCTAGTGTGTCGAGCGTCTAGTGTGTCGAGCGCATCGAGAGCGTCGAGTGTGTGTTGAGCGTCTAGTGTGTGTTGAGCGTCTAGTGTGTTGAGCGCATCAAGAGCGTCTAGTGTGTGTTGAGCGTCTAGTGTGTTGAGCGCATCAAGAGCGTCTAGTGTGTGTTGAGCGTCTAGTGTGTGTTGAGCATCTAGTGTGTTGAGCGTCTAGTGTGTGTTGAGCATCTAGTGTGTTGAGCGTCTAGTGTGTGTTGAGCATCTAGTGTGTTGAGCGTCTAGCGTGTTGAGCGTCTAGTGTGTTGAGCGTCTAGTGTGTTGAGCGTCTAGTGTGTTGAGCGCATCAAGAGCGTCTAGTGTGTGTTGAGCGTCTAGCGTGTGTTGAGCGTCTAGTGTGTGTTGAGCATCTAGTGTGTTGAGCGTCTAGTGTGTTGAGCGTCTAGTGTGTTGAGCGTCTAGCGTGTTGAGCGTCTAGTGTGTTGAGCGTCTAGCGTGTTGAGCGTCTAGTGTGTTGAGCGTCTAGTGTGTTGAGCGCATCAAGAGCGTCTAGTGTGTGTTGAGCGTCTAGCGTGTGTTGAGCGTCTAGTGTGTGTTGAGCATCTAGTGTGTTGAGCGTCTAGCGTGTTGAGCGTCTAGTGTGTTGAGCGTCTAGTGTGTTGAGCGCATCAAGAGCGTCTAGTGTGTGTTGAGCGTCTAGTGTGTGTTGAGCGTCTAGTGTGTTGAGCGCATCAAGAGCGTCTAGTGTGTGTTGAGCGTCTAGTGTGTGTTGAGCGTCTAGTGTGTGTTGAGCATCTAGTGTGTTGAGCATCTAGTGTGTTGAGCGTCTAGTGTGTTGAGCGTCTAGTGTGTTGAGCGTCTAGTGTGTGTTGAGCGTCTAGCGTGTTGAGCGTCTAGTGTGTTGAGCGTCTAGCGTGTTGAGCGTCTAGTGTGTTGAGCGCATCAAGAGCGTCTAGTGTGTGTTGAGCGTCTAGTGTGTTGAGCGTCTAGTGTGTTGAGCGTCTAGTGTGTCGAGCGTCTAGTGTGTTGAGCGTCTAGTGTGTTGAGCGTCTAGTGTGTGTTGAGCGTCTAGTGTGTTGAGCGCATCGAGAGCGTCGAGTGTGTTGAGCGTCTAGTGTGTTGAGCGTCTAGTGTGTCGAGCGTCTAGTGTGTTGAGCGTCTAGTGTGTGTTGAGCGTCTAGTGTGTTGAGCGTCTAGTGTGTTGAGCGTCTAGTGTGTTGAGCGTCTAGTGTGTTGAGCGTCTAGTGTGTCGAGCGTCGAGCGTCTAGTGTGTGTCGAGCGTCTAGTGTGTCGAGCGTCTAGTGTGTCGAGCGTCTAGTGTGTTGAGCGCATCGAGAGCGTCGAGTGTGTTGAGCGTCTAGTGTGTTGAGCGTCTAGTGTGTGTTGAGTGTGTCGTGTGTGTTGAGAGCGTCTAGTGTGTTGAGCGCATCGAGAGCGTCGAGTGTGTTGAGCGTCGAGTGTGTTGAGCGTCTAGTGTGTGTTGAGTGTGTCGTGTGTTGAGCGTGTCGTGTGTGTTGAGAGCGTCGAGTGTGTTGAGAGCGTCGAGTGTGTTGAGAGCGTCGAGTGTGTTGAGAGCGTCGAGTGTGTTGAGAGCGTCGAGTGTGTTGAGTGTGTGACTCACCCGGATCCTCTTGACCATGAAGCTGATGTTGCGGATGCCCATGAAGTCTGTGCCCTGGTAGATGGCGTCGATGGCCTTCACATGACTGGAGATCTGAGGAGACACACAGTACATCTTCATCACCACCCTCTTCTTCATCACCACCCTCTTCTTCATCACCACCCTCTTCTTCATCACCACCCTCTTCTTCATCACCACCCTCTTCTTCATCATCACCCTCTTCTTCATCTCTGTGGTCAGACTTGTACCTGAGCGATGACGGCCTCTCTGGTCTTGTAGTATTTGTAGAACAGGTGATCGGTCTGGATGAAGAGCTGGCAGGTGTTCTTCTCCACCTGAGTCATCCTCCTCTTCCTCAGTAAGGCCTGATCCTGCGCTGACGGCTTCTCCTGCAGAGACAGAGTCAGCTCTCCTTCATTTATACAGCGCTTTAACAATATAGAGTGTTTCACAGCAGCGATAACAGGAGATTACAGTGACAGAGAGTGTTTAGGCTTTACAGCAGCTCTAGAATAAAGTTAGTTTTGATTGATTCACTTCCATTGTAAAGATCATTAGTTATTAACTTAGGGGCCGCTAACACACACCGTTCTCACAGGAAGCAGAAACTTCTCATGCGTTCCGGCCGATCATGCGCAGGACAGCAGTGTTTGGGGCTCGAGAACGCAAACTTTGAAACAGGATCCAAGGTGCAAGTTTTGACAATGTTTGAAAAACGTGATCATCTCTGTGTAAACTCCAAAACCGTGAATGTGTGTGAGGATGCGAGCGCTTAAGAGTGTGTGTGTCAGTGAAGAGTTCAGCTCTGACCTTCAGCGGGTCCTCCTGATACCTCTTCATCCGCTCGAACACTGACGAGTCCGCACAGCCGCCCTCCGGCCCGTATTTATGAGGATAATCTGACAGACACAGATCAGCACATGATCATTAACTAAACACACCCATGAGCACAGCTGAGAACCAATCAAGTTAAGGGTCATGTGACCGCTGACCAATCAGAATCAAGCATTGCAGAGAGCCGTGTGATCGGCAGGAGTGTTTCAGAGCACTGTTGGGTGAGGTTTACACGTCATGCCGGTTTCCATGGCTACTTTCAAGGCGAGAAACAAGTTAAAAACTTTAAAAGAGACATTAAAAAAAATATAGGTTTTTAAAATTGGTTTTAGATAAAAGCTCTCAAATGTGTTCAGGGTTGACTCTGAAAAACAGCAGTATCTGTCCGGAACAAAAAAAAAAAACACGAACACACTCCTGAACAAAATCTGAAGAGCAGGGGAAACATTACCAGCATTCGCACTCGTGCCGGCGGATCGTCAGCGCTGGTGTGATCTGTGTAATTATCATCTCGATCAGCTGATGAACAGCCTGAGCTTAACCGCAGTCTCCAACTCTTGCTCCTGTCCTGAAGCAGTCCTTACACCAGCGGATACACCCGCACGAACCCCAACGCTAGTAATGTTCCCCCGGTCTTCAGATTTTGTTCAGGAGTGTGTATTTATTATTATTATTATAAACAGGGACAATCAATCAATCAGCAAATCTTTATTTTTGTTCATCTTAAAGCACTAACTATATCACCCCTTCTGAAGCAACGAAACTGAAGTAGATCGCACTGGTTTATGAAGCGTTCTCACACTACTGAAGCTGACTCGAGCCGGTGACGTCACTAGCTCAGGACACTTCAGTTTCCGCTTGCCAGAAACAAGTTCATCAGAAACACTGGCTGGAATAGAGCACTTCAAGCACTTCAAGGCAGATTTTACACCTCTTAAAATGAATTGCACTTGGGTTAGGGTTTGGGTTAGGGCTAAAGTTAAGGTTAGGGTTAAAGGTCATCCGCAGTGCATGTACAGATACTGCTGTTGCAGATTGAGCAGCTCTTGAGGCTGATTTGTTGAGGTGGGTTAGGGTTAGGGTTGGGGGGGGTTAGGTTTAAGGTTAGGGTTGGGGGGGGTTAGGGTTAGGGGTGGGTGGGGGGGGTTAGCCCAGCGCTGCAGACGCTACGGATGGATCATGCAGAAATAAACACTCTTTTGCGATCCATGACTGCTCACTTATCAACAGGACTAATCACAGACGCCTCTTCTCATTGGATGAGGACACGCAGGCTCATGAATATTCATGAGACACTGATGAGTCAGTAGCACTAGAATGAGGAAACGTCAAGATCTTAAACCCAGAAGATGAAAATAGAACCAGTTTCTCCAGTAATTCAGATGAAGACAGGCTAACACTTCTGTGCCGAACACACACGCCTCAGTGTGTGTGTGTGTGTGTGTGTGTGTGTGTGTGAGACTCACGGATGTCGTCCTCATGGTAGATGACGGAGTGTGTGTGTGTGTGTGTGTGTTTGTGTGTGAGACTCACGGATGTCGTCCTCATGGTAGATGACGGAGTGTGTGTGTGTGTGTGTGTGTGTGAGACTCACGGATGTCGTCCTCATGGTAGATGACGGAGTGTGTGTGTGTGTGTGTGTGTGTGTGTGTGTGTGAGAGACTCACGGATGTCGTCCTCATGGTAGATGACGGAGTGGAACGGCACGTTCTTGTCCTGCAAGTATCTCTCGGCCGGCTCCACGTAATACGTGCCTCTGTGAGTCTGGATGAAGCCCTCGAACCTGCCGTCCACAACAGAGCCGTGCGTCAGCGTGCCCTGCTCTCCTGAGGAACACACACACGCCACAGTCAGAGTGTGTGTGTGTGTGTGTGCGTGTGTGTGCTGACCGTAGATCTCTCCAGTGTAGATGTGTGAGGTGTGTGTGTGTGTGTGTGCTGACCGTAGATCTCTCCAGTGTAGATGTGTGAGGTGTCGTACTCCAGTTCTCCTCCAGTCATCTCCAGTTTAAAGTCTTCTGAAAACAGCCGTGTGTCTCGCTTCATCCGCAGGTTGAAATGTCTGCCAGGTGGAAAACACACATTTCAAACATGACTGCAATTTTACAAATGTTTTCAGTGGCAGAAACAGCAAGACGAACAGATCGAGACTCGCATCACAGGAGAGAGACGTTACACAGGAAAACAGCTTTGATGTTGAGGGTGGCTTGACAAATTTGCCCCTTTTTGGGTGTGAGCAAAAACACGCAGTTTTAGTGTGTGTCCCTTTAAATGCAAATGAGCTGCAGCTCCGCCTCCGTTCAGAAGAGGGCGGAGCCTTTACACGAGCTTCAGAAACTCCGGCAATAAAAAGTGCTCAACCACAGAACAGCTTCAGGCTCTGCTGGATCTTCATCAGTGCGTTAGAACTGGTCTCTGTTGTCGCGTGTGAAACCAAATGTCGGCTGGTGTGTGTAAACGTGCAGATTAAGGGCCGCTAATATTATAATAAGATCCTCTTCATACATCAGAAGGAGAGCGAAATCTGATCGGCTTATTTTTATAACATGCTTGCAGAGAAAGGCTCACCAGAACACAGAAAACCTGAAAAGTGAAACCCAGTAACTGAGTTGTTAGAAGCACCGGGACCCGATTATATAAAACCGGCTTTATGTGGAATTTAAATATTTATACACACATCAGATGTTCATCAGTACCGTAGAGTTCCTGTAGAGGGAGGGGTGTGTACTGTACCTGCCGTGTGTGTGTCTCACCTGTGTGCGTGTGTGTGTGTGTGTACGGATCGGTGTGTGTGTCTCACCTGCCATGTGTGTACGGATCGGTATGTGTGTGTGTGTCTCACCTGCCGTGTGTGTGTACGGATCAGTATGTGTGTGTGTGTGTGTGTGTGTGTATCTCACCTGCCGTGCGCATGGAACTGCAGCTCCAGCTCGCGCTCCGAGTGTGTGAGCGCTCTCCTGGCCCGCTGGTGCCGGTCCTGAAGCTGATCCGGGTCGTACGACAGACCCTCGTAGTGACGGATGTACTTGTTCAGGGGGTTGCCATAGTAACCTGCTCACCACACAAACACCAGCGTTAGAGATTGGGTCGTGTGTGATCACGTGACTCGTGAAAATAAAGACCATATGTGACCCTGGACCACAAAACCAGTCACAAGGGTCAATTTACACACTTTTGCAGCATCCATATATTTTTTATATATTTACGGTAGGAAATTTACAAAATATCTTCATGGATCATGATCTTTACTTAAAGGATTAGTTCACTTTAAAATAAGAATAAGCCCATGATTCACTCTCCCTGAAGTCATCCTAGGTGTATATGACATTCTTCTCTCAGACGAATACATCCATCCATCCATCCATCCATCTTCCGCTTATCCGGGGCCGGGTCGCGGGGGCAGCAGTCTAAGCAGGGATGCCCCGACTTCCCTCTCCCTAGACACTTCCTCCAGCTCTTCCGGGGGGACACCGAGGCGTTCCCAGGCCAGCCGGGAGACATAGTCCCTCCAGCGTGTCCTAGGTCTTCCTCTGGGTCTCCTCCCGGTGGGACAGAACACCTCCCCGTGAAGGCGTCCAGGAGGCATCCGGAACAGATGCCCGAGCCACCTCAGCTGACCCCTCTCGATGTGGAGGAGCAGCGGCTCTACTCTGAGCTCCTCCCGAGTGACCGAGCTCCTCACCCTCTCTCTAAGGGATCGCCCAGCCACCCTGCGGAGAAAGCTCATTTCGGCCGCCTGTATCCGGGATCTTGTCCTTTCGGTCATGACCCACAGCTCATGACCATAGGTGAGAGTAGGAACGTAGATTGACCGGTAAATTTCTTCACCACAACAGACCGGTACAGGGACCGCATTACTGCAGAAGCTGCACCGATCCGTCTGTCAATCTCCCGTTCCGTCCTTCCCTCACTCGTGAACAAGACCCCGGGATACTTGAACTCCTCCACTTGAGGCAGGAACTCTCCACCAACCTGAAGTGGGCAAGCCACCCTTTTCCGACTGAGAACCATGGCCTCGGATTTGGAGGTGCTGATTCTCATCCCAGCCGCTTCACACTCGGCTGCAAACCGTCCCAGTGCATGCTGAAGGTCCTGGTCTGATGGGGCCAACACGACCACATCATCCGCAAAGAGCAGAGACGAAATCGTGTGGTCCCCAAACCTGACACCCTCCGGCCCCTAGAAATTTTGTCCATAAAAATTATGAACAGAACCGGCAACAAAGGGCAGCCCTGCCGGAGTCCAACACGCACCGGGAAACAGTCTGACTTACTGCCGGCAATCCGAACCAAGTTCCTGCTCCGGTCGTACAGGGACCGGACAGCCCTTAGCAAAGGGCCCCTGACCCCATACTCCCAGAGCACCCCCCACAGGACGCCGCGAGGGACACAGTCGAATGTCTTCTCCAAATCCACAAAGCACATGTGGATTGGTTGGGCAAACTCCCATGAACCCTCCAGCACCCTGTAGAGGGTATAGAGCTGGTCCAGTGTTCCACGACCGGGACGAAAACCGCACTGTTCCTCCTGAATCCGAGGTTCTACTATCGGCCGTGTTCTCCTCTCCAGTACCCTGGCATAGACCTTCCCGGGGACGCTGAGGAGTGTGATCCCCCTATAGTTGGAGCACACCCTCCGGTCCCCCTTCTTAAAAAGAGGGACCACCACCCCGGTCTGCCAATCCAAGGGCACTGTCCCCGACCGCCACGCGATGCTGCAGAGGCGTGTCAGCCAAGACAGCCCCACAACATCCAGAGACTTGAGGTACTCAGGGCGGATCTCATCCACCCCCGGTGCCTTGCCTACCTCGGTGACTTCAGCCCGGGTGATGGACGAGTCCGCCTCCGAGCCCTCAGCCTCTGCTTCCTCACTGGAAGACGTGACGGTGGGATTGAGGAGATCCTTGAAGTATTCCTTCCACCGTCCGGTGATATCCCCAGTCGAGGTCAACAGCTGCTCCACTGCACACAGTGTTGGTAGGGCACTGCTTCCCTCTCCTGAGGCGCCGGACGGTTTGCCAGAATCTCTTCGAGGCCGACCGATAGTCCTTCTCCATGGCCTCACCGAACTCCTCCCAGGCCCGATTTTTTGCCTCCACAACCACACAAGCTGCAGTCCGCTTGGCCTGCCAGTACCCGTCAGCTGCCTCAGGAGTCCCACAAGCCAGACGAATACAATCAGAATTATATTTAAAAGTGTCCTGGCTCTTCCAATCTTTATAATGGCAGTGGATTGCAACCAACAGTTTGAAGCTTAAAAAAGTGCATCCATCCATCATAAAAGTGCATCTGTCTGATATATGCACTTTTATGATGGACAGATGCACTTTTATGATGGACAGATGCTCTTTTATGATGGACAGATGCACTTTTATGATGGACAGATGCACTTTTATGATGGACAGATGCTCTTTTATGATGGACAGATGCACTTTTATGATGGACAGATGCTCTTTATGATGGACAGATGCACTTTTATGATGGACAGATGCACTTTTATGATGGACAGATGCTCTTTTATGATGGACAGATGCACTTTTATGATGGACAGATGCTCTTTATGATGGACAGATGCACTTTTATGATGGACAGATGCACTTTTATGATGGACAGATGCTCTTATGATGGACAGATGCACTTTTTTGAGCTTCAAACTGTTGGTTGCAATCCACTGCCATTATAAAGCTTGGAAGAGCCAGGACACTTTTTAATATAACTCTGATTGTGTTCGTCTGAGAGAAGAAAGTCATATACACCTAGGATGGCTTCAGGGTGAGTAAATCATGGGCTCAAAGTGATCATTTTAAAGTGAACTAATCCTATAATATCCTAATGATTTTTGGCATAAAAGAAAAATCGATAATTTTGCCCCATTCAATGTATTGTTGGCTATTGCCACAAATAAACCTGTGTGACCTGTGACTGGTTTTGTTGTCCAGGGTCACACATGGAGGAACTGATATTTCATGAAGTTACAGTGCTGTTAAATGAAATATATAGGTCTTGATGAAGCTGAGCACTAATATATAACATGTATATGATACAGCACTGTGGAACATGAAACATTCCTGATTTGATCTAGTAGCTGCATGAAGTGAACTGGAGCAGTGGATCATTATTATTATGGTTTTGTGGGTTTATTCTGTCAGATCTTTAGTCTTATATTAAGCTGGCTGTATTCATACGTTACTGTTAATAACACAACATAAACACATTTTCCTGATTTGAAAGTTATGTTAACTGAAACAAAAAAGCATAAAAATAAACTTAGTTATTTTAATACTTCAAGTAAATTTGAACGAAAATGATAAAAATTGCCTTGCAAGTTACTAAAATAAGACCAAAACTAAACTTAAAAATAAGTTAAACAAATTACTAAAACTTTAACTAAAATGAAAGCATAAATGATAAAAACTTTAACTCTTCCAAGAAGCTGATTGGTTCTCTTAAAGCCGATAATTTTTCCAATCGTTCTGTTTGTGTATGCAAAATTATTCATATTCAAATTAATATTCTATTATTTTTGTTAATGTCTTTTATTCATTCCTTTTATACATTTTTCCTTCTTTATGAATCTTATGAATCTTTTCTTTAAGAATTCTGAATTATGCCTTATGAACATGATTTTTCTATTTCTTTGTGTATTCTCCTTCAGAAATGATCATGTGACGTAACATGGCATCAGTGTGTGTGTTTTCATCTCTGCTGGCGTGAGATAATGCAGGATTCTGCCATATTCTCTAAGAGCTGTTAAACCACACGAGCTTCTGAAGGGATTCTGCATGGGTTAGGAGAGCATGGGCTACGAGAGCATGTTTCCTGCTAGTGCACGTGCCAGAGTTCATCCTCGGAGAGAGGGAGCAGGAGTTAGGATAGAGGGATACGTCTGTGCACAGCGTATGAAGCGTTCAGTTTCAGAAGATCAGCTTCTCTTCTTCTGCTGACATCTTCTGATGCTCTCAATCTTCATCTATTAGATACAGTACCTTGTAATTTATTATAAACAATACAATATGATTTTTGTTTAAACTTATTTGCCATTACAGTTTTAATATTTACTTGATGAATTTGCATGTCTCTATAATTTTGCATTTTAATAAAATTTGTTCCCTGGCATAATCATTGCTCATCTGGATCTCACTGTATAGGGTTAGGGCTTTATGACTTTATATCTGTCCTGAATGGGATCAACAGGAACATGTGGTTTCCCATTAATCAGATACACCGCTGTATTACTCAGATACACCGCTGTATACACCGCTGTATTAGTCAGATATACCGCTGTATTAGTCAGATATACCGCTGTATTAGTCAGATATACCGCTGTATTAGTCAGATATACCGCTGTATTAGTCGGATACACCGCTGTATTACTCAGATACACCGCTGTATACACCGCTGTATTAGTCAGATATACCGCTGTATTAGTCAGATACACCGCTGTATTAGTCAGATATACCGCTGTATTAGTCGGATACACCGCTGTATTAGTCAGATATACCGCTGTATTAGTCGGATACACCGCTGTATTAGTCAGATATACCGCTGTATTAGTCAGATACACCGCTGTATTAGTCAGATATACCGCTGTATTAGTCGGATACACCGCTGTATTAGTCAGATATACCGCTGTATTAGTCAGATATACCGCTGTATTAGTCAGATACACCGCTGTATTAGTCAGATATACCGCTGTATTAGTCGGATACACCGCTGTATTAGTCAGATATACCGCTGTATTAGTCAGATACACCGCTGTATTAGTCAGATACACCGCTGTATTAGTCAGATATACCGCTGTATTAGTCAGATACACCGCTGTATTAGTCAGATACACCGCTGTATTAGTCAGATATACCGCTGTATTAGTCAGATACACCGCTGTATTAGTCAGATATACCGCTGTATTAGTCAGATACACCGCTGTATTAGTCAGATACACCGCTGTATTACTCATATACACCGCTGTATTAGTCGGATACACCGCTGTATTAGTCAGATACACCGCTGTATTAGTCAGATATACCGCTGTATTAGTCAGATATACCGCTGTATTAGTCAGATACACCGCTGTATTAGTCGGATACACCGCTGTATTAGTCGGATACACCGCTGTATTACTCAGATACACCGCTGTATTAGTCGGATACACCGCTGTATTAGTCAGATATACCGCTGTATTAGCCGGATACACCGCTGTATTAGTCAGATACACCGCTGTATTAGTCGGATACACCGCTGTATTAGTCGGATACACCGCTTTATTAGTCAGATATACCGCTGTATTAGTCAGATACACCGCTGTATTACTCAGATACACCGCTGTATTACTCAGATACACCGCTGTATTAGTCGGATACACCGCTGTATTACTCAGATACACCGCTGTATTAGTCAGATACACCGCTGTATTAGTCAGATACACCGCTGTATTAGTCGGATACACCGCTGTATTAGTCGGATATACCGCTGTATTAGTCAGATACACCGCTGTATTAGTCAGATACACCGCTGTATTAGTCAGATATACCGCTGTATTAGTCAGATACACCGCTGTATTAGTCAGATACACCGCTGTATTAGTCGGATACACCGCTGTATTAGTCGGATACACCGCTGTATTAGTCAGATACACCGCTGTATTAGTCGGATACACCGCTGTATTACTCAGATACACCGCTGTATTAGTCGGATACACCGCTTTATTAGTCAGATATACCGCTGTATTAGTCGGATACACCGCTGTATTAGTCAGATACACCGCTGTATTAGTCAGATACACCGCTGTATTAGTCGGATACACCGCTGTATTAGTCGGATACACCGCTGTATTAGTCAGATACACCGCTGTATTAGTCAGATATACCGCTGTATTAGTCAGATACACCGCTGTATTAGTCAGATACACCGCTGTATTAGTCGGATACACCGCTGTATTACTCAGATACACCGCTGTATTAGTCAGATACACCGCTGTATTAGTCAGATATACCGCTGTATTAGTCAGATACACCGCTGTATTAGTCAGATATACCGCTGTATTAGCCGGATACACCGCTGTATTAGTCAGATACACCGCTGTATTAGTCGGATACACCGCTGTATTAGTCGGATACACCGCTTTATTAGTCAGATATACCGCTGTATTAGTCGGATACACCGCTGTATTAGTCAGATACACCGCTGTATTAGTCGGATACACCGCTGTATTAGTCGGATACACCGCTGTATTAGTCGGATACACCGCTTTATTAGTCAGATATACCGCTGTATTAGTCAGATACACCGCTGTATTAGTCGGATACACCGCTGTATTAGGGTCAATGACGTATAAGGATTTTCAACAGGCCAATTTTAAAATACGAAAATTAACAATATATATTGCAATTGTTCAATCATTAAGAATGTTGTGTACATATAAATTCAAATAAAAAATTTAAATTAAGTGATTTTAGTGTTTTTTCATCTAGATGAATTGTCCATAGGCTTAAAAAATGTCATGTGGGGCGACCGTGATTTATCTTAAAATTAATTAATTTCCTTAACATAAATGTATTTTTTTTTACATGTTCTCAGTAATTAAAGTGTTTAAAAACAGAGTATTTGAATTTCTTTTGAGTTTTTGTATATAATGATCTCATATTTTTGTTCTGCAATTTCAGTCGCCTTCTAAAATGCAGTTAACAGACTTATTTTTCCTGTAAATCGCATAAAACTGATAGAAATGTTTTAAAAATATAATTTACTAAAGCATACTGTATCAGTGATTCATATTTCAGCCACAGAAATAAGATATTTTATTTTAAATTTAATACAGTGATAGCTTTTATTGGTCGCACCACATGATAAGTGGTCGCTCCAAATGACACGAAAACCTTATATAGTTAAAAATCTATTTAAAGAGATCAATGAACAATACATTTTATACAAATTTTTTTATTTAAACCAGATTTTATACAAATTTCACAGAATTTTCCTGAACATAAACATTTTATAAACTCACTTTTATAAAAAAAATCACTTCACAAAAACAAGTGCACCATTTAATTTAACTTGACTTAGAATTTCTTTCTAACAAATAATAATGTTATAGATATAAATTATTTAATAAAAGTATTGTATACAGGTAACATTTGGAGTCAATAGTTTTTTAAAGTAATTAATACTTTATTAATCAAGGACACATTCAGTGTCACATTCAGGCACAGGCTATAATGTTCCGAAAGATTCTATTTCAAATAAATGCTGTTCTTTTGAACTTTATATTCATCAAATAATCCTGACATATAAAATGTATCACAGTTTCAAAAAAAAATATGCACATTGATAATAATCAGAAATGTTTCTTGAGCAGCAAATCATTAGTGACCCTGGATCACAAAACCAGTCACAAGTCGCACAGGGTATTTGTGCAAATAGCCAACAATACATTGTATGGGTCAAAATTATCGATTTTTCTTTTATTCCAAAAAATCATTAGGATATTAAATAAAGATCATGTTTTATATTTTGTAAATGTCCTACCATAAATTTATAAACATTTATTTTTGTGAGTGAATATAGCAATATTGCAAACATAAATGGACAACTTTAAAGGCGATTTTCTCAATGTTTCGATTTTGTAGCACCCTCAGATTCCAGATTTTCAGTTGTATCGGCCAAATATTGTTCTATCTTAACAAATCATACATCAATGGAAAGCTTATTTATTCAGCTTTCATATGATGTATAAATCTCAATTTCAAAAAATGTACCCATTTGACATTGACCCATTGAGTGGTTTTGTGGTCTAGGGTTACATATTAGAATTATTTCTGAAGGATCATGTGACACTGAAAACTGGAGTAACGATGCTGAAAATTCAGCTTTGATCATAGGAATAAATTACAGTTTACTTATATATTCACATAGAAAACAGATATTTTAAACTGTAATAATATTTCACTCTTCTCCTATCAAGGTACTCTGCTCTTGTTGCAGGGTCAGAATCTTTTCGCTTGGCAGTGGCATCTAGTAAAATAAATTAAAATAGTTTTAAATAAATAAATAGGCAATAATAAATACACTACTAATAAATGCATTATTACTAAACTGAAATTACATGCTCTAATTTTTTTTTGTTGCATTTTTCTCATATTGTACAAAGAGTATACACAAACTGTCTGAAATCTATAAAAAATATCCCAAATTGCATAAAAATCTATTCCAAATGATACTAAAGTAAAGTACTTTTTTTATATAAACCGTCAAGTGAATATAAAAGCATAAAACTGCCAATCTAGGACATATATCTATCATGGAAAACAGTCTGCAGTGGTCGCACCACATGATATTTGGTCGCACCACATGATATTTTCAAATTCAGTCATAATTTACAGGCACAGAATTGGCCACCTAAACAAAACAAGCTAGCTTGCCAAAAAAGGTCACTATGAATTTTATAATAAAGATATATATTTGTAGAAATAACTTTAATATTATTATTTTTTTGAGGTTATACCACATGACATCCAAATGTGGCAACTACATACCAACCATTACAAAGGTTTATTTTTTTTCCAATTTGAGAGAATTACAAACCTGCTTGCTGCTTCCATGGGTCCTTGGTAAATTGGTTTATGATGTAACTTCCTGTGTTTGAATAGTTTTCAACATATAAGTCCCAAAATGGTAGTTCCTTGTTGGTCGCACCACATGATATTTCATAAAATGGACATCATCGGACAAAGTTTGTTTGTATATTATGATGGAAATATAAATACAAATGCTTTGATTTTTTTTAAAGGATTACAAAACACTTTGGAAATCATGCCAAATAGTGCAGAAAATAAATTTGAATAAATTCAGAGTAATTTCAAAGAAGTTTTCAAAACAGAAGTTATGGCCGGACGGTCGCACCACATGATGTTTTGACACTTTAAATAACAAAAAAAATAACAAATAAGTAAAGGTTTTTTAAAAGTTAAAGTGAGTACATACATGGGAGAGGTACTATAAATATACAGTATCTTTTTAGGCATTTAAACCCATTTTTGCCTGAAAAAATGCAATCGGACAGAAAATTTAGGCGTCACGTCATTGACCCATTACTCAGATACACCGCTTTATTAGTCAGATATACCGCTGTATTAGTCGGATACACCGCTGTATTAGTCAGATACACCGCTGTATTAGTCGGATACACCGCTGTATTAGTCGGATACACCGCTGTATTAGTCAGATACACCGCTGTATTAGTCAGATATACCGCTGTATTAGTCAGATACACCGCTGTATTAGTCAGATACACCGCTGTATTAGTCGGATACACCGCTGTATTACTCAGATACACCGCTGTATTAGTCAGATACACCGCTGTATTAGTCAGATATACCGCTGTATTAGTCAGATACACCGCTGTATTAGTCAGATATACCGCTGTATTAGCCGGATACACCGCTGTATTAGTCAGATACACCGCTGTATTAGTCGGATACACCGCTGTATTAGTCAGATACACCGCTGTATTAGTCGGATACACCGCTGTATTAGTCAGATATACCGCTGTATTAGTCGGATACACCGCTGTATTAGTCAGATACACCGCTGTATTAGTCGGATACACCGCTGTATTAGTCGGATACACCGCTGTATTAGTCGGATACACCGCTTTATTAGTCAGATATACCGCTGTATTAGTCGGATACACCGCTGTATTAGTCGGATACACTGCTGTATTACTCAGATACACCGCTGTATTAGTCAGATACACCGCTGTATTAGTCGGATACACTGCTGTATTACTCAGATACACCGCTGTATTAGTCGGATACACCGCTGTATTAGTCAGATATACCGCTGTATTAGCCGGATACACCGCTGTATTAGTCGGATACACCGCTGTATTACTCAGATACACCGCTGTATTAGTCAGATACACCGCTGTATTAGTCGGATACACTGCTGTATTACTCAGATACACCGCTGTATTAGTCAGATACACCGCTGTATTAGTCGGATACACTGCTGTATTACTCAGATACACCGCTGTATTAGTCGGATACACCGCTGTATTAGTCAGATATACCGCTGTATTAGCCGGATACACCGCTGTATTAGTCAGATACACCGCTGTATTAGTCGGATACACCGCTGTATTAGTCGGATACACCGCTTTATTAGTCAGATATACCGCTGTATTAGTCGGATACACCGCTGTATTAGTCGGATACACCGCTGTATTAGCCGGATACACCGCTGTATTAGTCGGATACACCGCTGTATTAGTCAGATACCGCTGTATTACTCAGATATACCGCTGTATTAGTCAGATATACTGGTTTATAAGTTATAAAGAGCTCATCAGTGTAATAAAGGCCCAATTCATACACAGAAACAAAGATAAGTATGAAATATATGCAGCTTCGTTATAACACAACAATCTTCATGTGTCACTATATGAATGATATTGCGATATATGAATCAGTGTTATGGGAATGTTGATGAAATCATCCATCTTAAGCTGGATGTGTGTCAGCTCAATCTCGACCCACTCAACACATCTGAGCTCACAGACCGAACCCGTTCACAGAAACCGTCGAGGACACCGAGGAGAACGCGCCGGTTCCGGGGAATATCGCGATAACGGTCGCGCTGATCGGGGGAATCTGGGAATAACGGTCGCGCTGATCGGGGGAATCTGGGAATAACGGTCGCGCTGATCGGGGGAATCTGGGAATAACGGTCGCGCTGATCGGGGGAATCTGGGAATAACGGTCGCGGCTTTAGCATTAGCACAGATGCTCGCGCGGAGCATCACTGAATAAAGCCGAACCGGGCCGAAACACTCTCTCACACACACTCACTCACCTCGAGCGGACCTGAAGGCGCATGAGAGGCACAACAGCACCGAGAACACGACCGTCATCGCGGATAAATGCATGTTTAGCGCATGGATGATGGACGGGCTGGGTTTTATTGTTTACAGCTTCAGTCTCGGGTTTGGGGCTTTGCGTGCTGACGTCAGACGCACAGAGACACGAGCACGCGCCCCTCCCCCACGTCCGAGCGCTGCAACATCACAATCACAGCAGAAACAACAACTTTGCTTCTGCAAATCATAATTATGGGATAGAAGAGTCCGCTGAAATAAATCTGATTGGCTTCATGACTTTATGAAATATTATTTATGAGATTAATATCAGTCTGCCTGTAAACGGAGTCATGTTTACAATTTTACAAAGATATTTTGCCCCCTCAAGTGTGAATCTCTCAGTTTCTACTTTCGGGATGTTGTTTCGGCCTGTAATGTCATGCTGTAATTTAAAGTACCGTTGCATATGACATTATTTCTCCTTCTTACAGGCCTAAAACACTCACGATGCATATATATCCAAATATACACAGATTATCTGCATTAAACTGTACATGACTGGACACAACACGTACACATGCATGCATTAAACATGTTTTATGGACCGTGTCGTTCTTGATTTTGATATCCAAGCATGCTTAAATGTTCACCAAACTGAAAATAATTTATTATTGTACAGCATTATTATTTCTGTGTCCATGACTATCAGAAAAAACCCAAACGTTCAAACTCATGTGAATTCTGCAGTTGAACAAATCCTGTTGATGCTGACGGAGGACCAAACAGAAGCCTCTCAGAAACCGTGTAAAACATGATCGTGATTTTAACGGTAAAAGACTGTAAAAGTGCTACGGTGAAAAACGGTTTCCGTAGGCTATATACGGTACATATCTGTGATAGATCTAACTGTAGATTTTACAGTAAAATACCGTTACAGTTACAGAACAAGTCATTGTATAATTTACAATGAAAAAAAACGTAAATTGACATTCCTACAATTCCCTGCGTAACACTTCACATTTGATATATTTTTGTTGAAATAACTGTTTCTTCATAGTTTTGTCTTATCAGTTATGGACATTAGGCTTTTATGTTACATTTAATGTTGTTAAATGAATGTTTATTGCATTTTTTGATTTCATGTGTGTTACCATGATGGTGTTGTGTGTGTGAGTGACACTCTGCAGCTTCTGTAATAATAATAACATTATGAGATTGTGATGAGATTTAATACATTACATGACTCTCATCATTACTGTGATTGATAGTTAGTGCAATGATACAAAACAGATATTACATCAATGAATTATTAAATTAACATTATACCAGGTAATGAATTTATTGTTTTTAACTGTAAATTTAAGTCTGTTAAATCTAAAATGTTGCCACTGTATTTGTATGGATCAGTTCTGGACCGCACAGCTGTCAGAGATTTTATACAGTAAATTTAACAGAATATTTTTACAGTGCAGATAACTTTGTGTCATGTGACTGTTTTGCAGCGTCGTAATGCATGATATAAAATAACTAAAAAATATTTTTTGTGTGATATTACACACCTATTTTTTTGTGTGTGTTTCCTATTACACACACAAAATAACACATTCATATTTCACATATGAATGTGTTATTTTGTGTGTGTAATAGGAAACAGAGACAGTCCTGCTCTAACTTATAGGTAACACTTTACAATAAGGTTCCTTTATTAAACATTAGTTAATGTATTAACTAACATGAACTAACAATGAGCAAACCATTTATTACTGTTTTTGTTAATCTTTGTTGTTAGTTAATAAAAATAAAGCTGTTCATTGTTTGTTCATGTTAGTTCATAGTGCATTAACTAATGTTAACAAGATTTTAATAAAGTATTAGTAAATGTTGAAATTAACATTAACAAAGATGAACAAATGCTGTATAAGTGCAGTTCATTATTAGTTCATGTTAACAAATGCAGTTAACTAATGAACCTTATTGTAAAGTGTTACCCTTATCTATATAACAAACCTTCATCTTTCCATGGATTCAGTGCATCCCTTCATCATGTGACTAAAGCATCAGATTCTGTGCATCCCTTCATCATGTGACTAAAGCATCAGATTCAGTGCATCCCTTCATCATGTGACTAAAGCATCAGATCCAGTGCATCCCTTCATCATGTGACTAAAGCATCAGATTCTGTGCATCCCTTCATCATGTGACTAAAGCATCAGATTCAGTGCATCCCTTCATCATGTGACTAAAGCACCAGATCCAGTGCATCCCTTCATCATGTGACTAAAGCATCAGATTCTGTGCATCCCTTCATCATGTGACTAAAGCATCAGATTCAGTGCATCCCTTCATCATGTGACTAAAGCATCAGATTCAGTGCATCCCTTCATCATGTGACTAAAGCATCAGATTCTGTGCATCCCTTCATCATGTGACAGAGAAGGAAAGAACAGTAAAGACTAAAGCATCATCAATGTCAGGATCATGTGAAGCCGAACAACGGTTAGTCCAGATAGATCTGTAATGTCTTCTCAGGGTTTATATTCATGTCTTGACTTTCTCTGAGTGATAATTAAAATCTTCAGTAAGTGAATCTCAGCCTAACAGTGTATTTCTGTTGTGTGATAGTAAAGCATGAACCACTGATCAGGTCAGGTGTGAAGTTTAATATGGAAAGGCCAGGGCCCGTATTCATAAAGATTCTAAGAATCCTCTCAGAAAACTCTTAATTTAGTTTAAAAACTTTTACGTAGGAGTCTTAGCTTAAGAGCAATTCGGGACCGATCTGAGAGCAACTCTGAGTAAGGAAAAGACTAAAACTTTTATCTTAGTGAGGAGGCGGGGTTGACCCCGTTGCTATGTGTGACAGAATCTTTTGAAGACTGTGATTGGCTGGTTGACTAAGAAGGGGAAAAAAGTGATTT
This sequence comes from Vimba vimba, assembly GCA_022828995.1. NCBI lineage: Eukaryota > Metazoa > Chordata > Actinopteri > Cypriniformes > Leuciscidae > Vimba > Vimba vimba. The sequence continues at coordinate 28,551,020 of CM040841.1, read as the reverse complement.
TAAGTATAGGGTCTATTCTAAGCCTTTACTTTGAAATTATATGCGTAACTTTTCCTATTTGACCGTTCTCACACACACACATTATATATATAAAGCCTTATTTTATTAACCATGCTGTTAATTTCCTATAAGGTATTTGCTTGGCTTAGAATGATAAAAATTGTTCCACTCTTTCCAGTTACACTGATTGCTGGCATGTCTATTTAAGCGGTGGTTTGAATGTTGGTTTTAATGTATCAAACATGGAATTTTCCCAGTTGCCAAATATCGTAATGTAGTGATTACTTTCATTTCAGGCGCTATGGCATTTCTGCGTTGTGTTGGAGATATTAGCATGTCTCTAATAAGATCAGTCACAAACATGATCCCTGCACGATCTAATCTATAGCTCTTATTAACTCACTGTCATCCATTGTCTGCAACACATTTCTTCTCCTCTTTGTCTTTCTGCCATGTTCTCCTCAGCTAAAGAAACTCTTAAAAGTCCTCGTCCGTGCTCCTAACAATTTTGACCTTAATACCTCTTTTAAGGGTTAAGATGCTTTCTGAATTACTTTTTTCTTTACTAGGATTTTTTCTTTAAATTTAAGAGTAAACGCCCACATTTCTAAGAATTTTCTTAGAATTTTGTCACTAGGAGCTACTCTTTGCATTAAGATTCTTTATGAATACGGGCCCAGAAGTTTATATTGTGAAAGGTTGTGTTGCAGGAAAACAACATTAGAGGACAGTAAGAGAGTCACGATCGACCCCAGAGAGCCACTGGTCCTCAAACAGCAGCTGAAGAACATCTGATCCCACAAGAACAAACTACTTCACATCTGTGACAGAGAAGAGGTTAGATGGATATTTTGTAAATGTTTAAAGGCTGAGGAAACACATGTAGCTTATCTCAATCTTGAGCTATGAAACAAGTCTGTGTGTGCGTGTGTCTGTGTGAGAGTGTGTCTGTGTGTGTGTGTGTGTGTGTGTGTGTGTGTGTCTGTGCATTTTGTAAATGTTTAGAGGAAATACATGCACAAACACTAACCCTTGAGTCTCAATCTTGAGTTTTGAAGCAAGTCTAACTCATTTCCTCACTCCTTTTGTAGCTTGTATTTTAAAGGTGCAGTGTGTAATGGTTAGAATTAACATTAACCTAACACTAACCCCCATCTAGTGGTGAGGTTGTGTATTGCACCCAACAGAAGTTAAGGTGGCCGACAGGAAGTGATGTCGTCGTCTAAGAAAGCAGAGAGAAGCCTGTTAAACAATGAGGTTTCTTTACAAAGATAAATTAAGAAATTAGGTTTACTTAATTATTCAGTAAAACGATGTGTTATGGCGAATATTATTGTCACTTGTTCATCATTGTGTCAGTGCTTTATTTGCTGACTTTAGTTGAAGCTTCTTTACATGAAGAACAACACATCGAAACGCATTTGTCTGCTCAGGGCCACCGTAGAAACATGTCGATGTAAGGAGACCCACGGTGTGTGTAGAGAGAAATGCCTCATTCTAAGGTAATAAAAACATAACGGTTCATTATGTAAGGTCTTTATACACCACTGGAAACAGTTCCCTTTCGAGAACGTTCACTTGGTATTGCGTAACGCAGTGGGGAAACTCCTTTTACTCGATTTAAAACGCATTTTGCAGCTGCACAGCTAGAACAGTGAGTGTCTGGCTCACTCATTGGCTGTGCTGCGGCAACTGCACATCCAATGGCGCGGGCGCCTCTGACGTGTGTGCCTATGAGCTAGCATCACGCCATTACACGTCAGAGCCCGCCAAGGGGGCGTGGCCCGAGCCTATATTAGATTAGCAGATTCATCTCCTTCAGCGACATACTTCACGTCTCTCAGTCGTCTGCAAGCCTTTTGCAGGTAAAACCAGCCCTACAGTTAGAGTGTGCAGCCCTACAGCTAGGGTGACCACCCGTCCCGCGTAGCGTGTGCGCGCACAGCGTTTGAAGCCCAATTCACGCGTCCTGCAAATTGAGACCGTGTCACGCATAATCTATGCTTGCTCAAAAAAAACTTGGTCGCTCTATATCCTCGAGCCCCAGGCAGCCAAACGAACATTACTTGACATTTCAGCACGCTATTGTTGCCACACAAACCCCTCAGTTGAACTGCTGACTAGGTTGTTGTCAACTTTTTCGCTGTTGTCATGACAGCGCACACACGCGCATAGCAGACACACTGGGAAGGAAGGAACTTTCAGATGCGCGCTTTCCAATTCGAAAAATTCGAGAAAGAGACTGAGTCTGAGAGGCACCGCCATCATCAATTAAAAAGAGATGGTGTGAGTACAAGAAACAAGAATGGGGAAATGAATATTTGTGGCTGTTGAGGAGGATACCGAGAGGGCTTTCTGTGACCTTTGCAAAACGTCCTTCTTAATCGGACATGGAGGGGAATTTTTTTTTAAAAATACTTTCTTTTTTAACTGTTCCTGTGGTGTTGGGCAACTACAATTCCTGTTAATCCTATAATTTTATATTATAATTTATTTAAAGTAAATAAATTGTAATGAAAAATAAATAAAATTAAATAGTAAATCTTAAAGGACAAATCCAGTGAAAAATGAACCTAGGGTTAATTAACACATGGTTACCGAGTCGATCGTTCCCTGGAATGCGTTTTCATGAAAATCGAATGTATAGAGTTTTATCTTTAAAAACAGATTGGCTCATAACAGTAGTATATGGGGCACAGAGTAAGTAAAAGTAAATCGCTAATTAATACCACTAACAAGGCTCAAAATAGCCTCACACTAACACGGTAACATAATGAGGGTCCTTACATACAAACCGAAGCATTGTGTTTACATGCAGGATCCATCTTGGAAAACAGTCTCGACTAATCGAGTCACGAACTGGTCAATAGGAATTACGTTTGTGAAATCTAACGTAGCACGGTGTTCGTAGCTCGACTAGTCGAGACTGTTTTCCAAGATGGATCCTGCATGTAAACACGTCTTTATAAAGTATCTTCTTATTAAACTGTCTATACACTTACAAAGTTCTCAATGCTTCGGTTTGTATGTAAGGACCCTCATTATGTTACCGTGTTAGTGTGAGGCTATTCTGAGCCTTGTTAGTGGTATTAATTAGCGATTTACTTTTACTTACTCTGTGCCCTATATACTACTGCTATGAGCTAATTTGTTTTTAAAGATAAAACACTTTATATTCGATTTTCATGAAAACGCATTCCAGGGAAGGATCGACTCGGTAACCATGTGTTAATTATTACCCCTAGGTTCATTTTTCACTTGATTTGTCCTTTAAAGCATGCAATCCGATTGCCTTTAAAAAAAGAAAAGTGAAATAGGAATAGTATGTGGTACTGACAAATGCTTAGTTAACATAGTTCACTTACACAAGAGTTCCAGTAACTAAAAAAGAACCGTAGAGAGTACTTGATCATTTACTTTAAATAAAATATAATTGTTATTACCATTGTTGTGTTTTGCAGGCTGAATGTTGAAGTCTGTGTGACTCAAGTATGATCAGTTGCAAGATTGTCACAAATACAGAGGGATTATATAAACCCAATTAAACGTTACACAAGGTGTTTAGGACATAAGTGTTAGCAACAAAATTATAAAAGATCATTAATTGACATGAAATATGGTTATGTTATACATCATTCATTCATACATACATACATAATCATTTCCTTTGAAACCAAATAACTGATTTCTTGTTGCAATCGTTGCATCATTGGGAAGAGAATTACAATAGTATAAATGAAGTTCCAAGTGCCCAAGCAGAGGGAACACTAATCGCCATAATGGCGACTAAAACATTTTAGGAAAATCAACATCAATTTATGAAGTCAGCTTATGTGATGTTCTCTCAAATTTTTCAGTTGTACTACATTTTCAACATTCAAGATGACTTTGGGAAATGAGTGAATGCAAACAGAGCAAAATAACTGCAGAAGTGGAGGAAATGAGTCTCAAAAACCACACTCAAACCAATCAATTAATCTTAACTTTTCTTAGTAAACAAAACATAGTATGTGAATAGTGCAGATTACTAGATTTTTACAATTAAGTTAAGACATTAAGTAAGTAAGTTAACTAAAAAGTGTTAGTTAGAATCACTGTTGGATTTTACAGTGTGGCTATTTATGCTGTTGGAATATTGTTTTAATGGAAAGCACTTTGGCCAACTCACGTTGTTTTTAAACGTGCTATACAAATAAACTAAACTAAACTAAACTTGATGAGTTAAAGTGGTCATTAAAAAGAAGTCAAAATTTACCAACCATAGGAAATTAATTTGGAAAGACCCTAACACAGACACACAAACACACACAAACAAACACACACACTTGCCCTTCGAAGGATTTAAAAAACAAATACTAATCTTTTACAAATAATAGCTGGATAATGCCTAAATAAATATCAAAATGCATATTTTCTAAGCATAAATTCTAGAATTATTTCACAGTAGTTGCATAAAACACTTCAGCCATCTACTGGCCATCGCTGTCGTGACATGGTTTTGGTCTCTTATGATAATCATGTTATTGTTCTTTTTTCACCAGATGGCAAAAAATTAAATAAAAATAAAAATCACCTCCACAGCAAGTTGTCTGATCACCACCAGAGGGCTCCCTCACCGGAGTACTAACTTTGACTCGGACTACGTTTCCCATCATTCATAGATCTCCCCTTTGTATTATAAGTCTACCTTTTGTGGTACTCTTAAACCTTGCTCGCAATACAACAACCTTGTCATATGCTGCCTCTTTGGCTAGGCTGAATGATCAATCAAATCTCATAATGATTATTCTTTTATCAAAAAGAATGCTCACCCTTTGATGTCGTTTTCTCCAGGAAGGATCTCCCTGATCCAGGTAGAAGAACATGACTCGTACTCAATAATCCAAGCTCCAGTCAGATGATTATAATAAATGTTTAACAAAATTTATTAAAAAGAATCAAATGAAAGGAATACTTGTTACAGATTATAAATGAGTTACACTGATAAGCAGAAGCCGAGAGACGGAGACGCCAGAGCCGCTGCACCTGCACACACACACACACACACACACACACACACACACACACACACACATTAGAAAACTTCATAGATGAATCAACTTTGTATTATAATAAATTAACTTTACATGATGAACTGAATCAACACTGTACTGAACTGATTCATACTGAACTCAATCATACTGAACTGATTCATACTGAACTGAACTGAATCAAACTGAACTGAACTGAATCAACACAGAACTGAATCAACACTGACTCAGGTCAGTATTCACATTTTCAGATTCAGATTCAGATTCAGTTCACGGAGTTGAGCCCGACCGGACCTGGTTCCCCGAACTGATGCTCCTCCCATGGCCCATTGCTCTCAGGGAGGACCTCCACTCCCAGGGACGGGCCACCGTACGGCACCCGCGTCCAGACCTCTGGAAACTCCATGTCTGGTCCCTGGACGGGGAGGTTCTAGGTGATCTACCACAAGTAGTCGTAGACACCATCACTTCTGCGAGGAACGCTTACGCCCTGAAGTGGAACCTGTTCGTTGAGTGGTGTTCTTCTACCAAACTCGGTACATTTAATGGCACCAACCAAAGTACATCTTTACTACTGAGTACCGATTCACATTAAATACCGTTGGGTACCGGCACCGGATTTCATTAAAATGTGAACGGTACCAACCCTACCGAGAAGCCCCCGAGATGTTGGATCTGTGCTGTGCTTTCTGCAAGAGGTGCTGGAGCGAGGGCTGCCTGCCTCCACCCTCAGACTGTGTGTCTCTGCCTCCACCCTCACACTGTGTGCCTCCACCCTCACGCTGTGTCTCTGCCTCCACCCTCACACTGTGTCTCTGCCTCCACCCTCACGCTGTGTGTCTCTGCCTCCACCCTCACGCTGTGTGCCTCCACCCTCACGCTGTGTGCCTCCACCCTCACACTGTGTCTCTGCCTCCACCCTCACGCTGTGTGCCTCCACCCTTACACTGTGTCTCTGCCTCCACCCTCACACTGTGTCTCTGCCTCCACCCTCACGCTGTGTGCCTCCACCCTCACACTGTGTCTCTGCCTCCACCCTCACGCTGTGTGCCTCCACCCTCACACTGTGTGTCTCTGCCTCCACCCTCACGCTGTGTCTCTGCCTCCACCCTCATGCTGTGTCTCTGCCTCCACCCTCATGCTGTGTCTCTGCCTCCACCCTTACGCTGTGTGTCTCTGCCTCCACCCTCACACTGTGTGCCTCTGCCTCCACCCTCACACTGTGTGTCTCTGCCTCCACCCTCACACTGTGTGCCTCTGCCTCCACCCTCACACTGTGTCTCTGCCTCCACCCTCACACTGTGCCTCTTCCTCCACCCTCACACTGTGTGCCTCTGCCCCCACCCTCACGCTGTGTGCCTCTGCCCCCACCCTCACGCTGTGTGCCTCTGCCTCCACCCTCACGCTGTGTGCCTCTGCCTCCACCCTCATGCTGTGTCTCTGCCTCCACCCTCATGCTGTGTCTCTGCCTCCACCCTCACGCTGTGTGCCTCTGCCTCCACCCTCACGCTGTGTGCCTCTGCCTCCACCCTCATGCTGTGTCTCTGCCTCCACCCTCATGCTGTCTCTCTGCCCCCACCCTCACGCTGTGTGTCTCTGCCCCCACCCTCACGCTGTGTGTCTCTGCCCCCACCCTCACGCTGTGTGCCTCTGCCTCCACCCTCACACTGTGTGTCTCTGCCTCCACCCTCACACTGTGTGCCTCTTCCTCCACCCTCACACTGTGTGCCTCTGCCCCCACCCTCACGCACCCTCACGCTGTGTGCCTCTGCCTCCACCCTCACACTGTGTCTCTGCCTCCACCCTCACGCTGTGTGCCTCTGCCCCCACCCTCACGCACCCTCACGCTGTGTGCCTCTGCCTCCACCCTCACACTGTGTCTCTGCCTCCACCCTCACGCTGTGTGCCTCTGCCTCCACCCTCACGCTGTGTGCCTCTACCCCCACCCTCACGCACCCTCACGCTGTGTGCCTCTGCCTCCACCTTCACGCTGTGTCTCTGCCTCCACCCTCACGCTGTGTGCCTCCGCCTCCACCCTCACGCTGTGTGCCTCCGCCTCCACCCTCACGCTGTGTGCCTCCGCCTCCACCTCTGCCTCCACCCTCAGGACCTGATCGCCAGGAGGAGACCGAACCCCCCCATACGCTCCTGGGACGGGTCTCTGGTGCTGACGGCACAGACCTCCCTTTGAGCCACTGCAGGCGGACGAGTTAGCAGTCCTGGTGCTTGCATTCACTTCCTAATTATACCCAAATTAGATGCAAATCTTGCACACCAACTCGTTCAACACTCGAAGATGATAGGGAATCTTTCCTGACGCTATCCCAGTTACGGCGACACGTAACATCTCCGTTCCCTCCTTCAGAGAACGAGGGTTACATATGTAAACGAGACGTTACACTGTAACAAGGACACCTTAAAATGAAGTGTAACCGTTTTGTTATTTCTTTCAGTCAACTTTATTTCAAGTAACGAAAGTGTCTTTGGTTGTTTGATTGAATTCAGTGTGATTCGCTCTGGATAAAAGCATCTGCCAAATGCATAGAAATATAATGACAAACTGCTCATGAATGCAAGTCACTTTTGTATAAATGAACGCTTCAGGAAGTTCTGCTGTCTGAGAGGACGCTGTACCTGGGATGCGCATGTGTGCGACGGCCCCGTCTCCGCCCTCGCTGTGAGCGCGCACCTCCACCAGGTAATCCTCCTTCATCCGCGGCAGATCGATGGACTGCTTCTCTGTGGTGTACAGCGTTCCGCTGGCCTGCCCCTCCTTCCGGTACAGGACCTGAGGGAGAGCAGGGACCGGTCAAGAGCTGGACGTGTGAGTCGAAGCAGCAGCTTCTTCAGGAACACAGTCTTAAAGCTTCTCTGGCCCCTCCAGTGTTCCTGTACGTCAACACTCATGTTCCTGGTCAGTTTGAGTCAGAATAACAGCGGCATCTGTTCATTTATCTCCTCTGATGACGAGGGCGGGGCCTTAACCTGTCACTCACATGAGATCAGCCAATAGCAAACCACAACCATCCAATCAATTCCCCACAGACACAATCAAGCCCCGCCCACATTTGTTCTCGTTCCAGAAGCGTTTCACTCGTATATACGACACAATAGAGAAGAGAAGATTAGCATAACTTCATTTACATGACGACTCGGCCGGTAATTTTAGTTTTGAAAGGCCAGTAAACATGGATATATGACGTTATATCTCAATGGCTTCTTAAAAAGCCTAAAACAATAACTATGATTATTCTGAACGACAGCAAGTCGAAATGTCTCTGTAACGGTCACCAGCTGGAGTGCCCTTGAGAGCCACCGGAGGGCACTCCACATAAGACTATTATCACTCACAAACTACATTTCCCATAACTCACTACCCGGACTCATCATCACTTATCACTGATCACATTCACCTGTACCTCATTCACTGATTGCATTCACCCGTGTCTCATCATCCTGTTAGTCTCAGTCTATTCATACCATGTTCATTCATTCACTCACCGCGAAGTCTTGTTTAAGTGTTACACTGCATTACTGAGCATTCTCCTGGTTTTCTTGTCTCTTGGTTATGGTTATCTTGCCCTGTTTCCTGGATTACTCTCTTGCCTCTGGTCCCTGCCTGTTTTGTTTGTTTGTTTGTTTGTTTGTTTTGACTGCCTGCCTGTGTATGACCCTTGCCTGTACATTGGATTACGCCTCTGGATTGCCCCATACAATAAAGCTGCGTTTGGATCCTCTACCTTCGTGTCTCGGAGCAGTTTCGTAACAGTCTCACTAGAAACCTGAATGAAATGCAGAGGGTTTCAGCAGTGGAGGATTAAAGTTTGATTCCTGACAGATATACACTCAGAAAGCTGAAGTTTAGATTGATTATATATTGTAAAATGCACATGAGGGAACAACATATTTTATTCAAAACTGATGATGTAATTGTGAAAGGGAACACATTCATTGATATTAATAATATTATACCCAGAGTGATGTGCGCTAAAACTGATGTGTGTGTGTGTATTGATTGATATCCAGTACTGATTTCTGGTGACATCATTGGGATATTGATATGCATGTTTATCTGAAGGCAGTGTTTCTGACCTTATATCCGTCCACGTTGGACTCGTTGGCCAGCGCCTGCACCTTCTCCCAGCCGATGTTGATGGTCGAGGAGCTGTAGTGCTTCTTCGTGGTGAAGATCTTCGGAGGCTGACTGGGAGCTGAGGAACACCATCAGAGACCCATCTCAAGCTCATACTTGGACACACTGTATTCTGATATGGTATATATATATATATATTTTTTTTTTTTTTAGATTGACTGCACTTCTGACTCCTGGTCTTCATTCATCATATCTGGTCCTTTGGTCTTTAACTGTAAATCTACAATCGCCACAATACCCTACAATCTGTGGTCAGACTCACGGGCTTTCTTGGTGTGGATCTTGTGCCTCTGGCTGGCGGGTCCGTACCCGGAGCCGTTATACGCCCGCACCTCGATCAGGTAATGCGAGTCAGCTGTCATGTTGTCCAGGCGCGTGTGGTTCTCTCGACTCTGCACCGGAACCCACCGCACCGCCGCCTCGTTCTCCAGCGCCTCCCTCCAGTACCGGACCTGAGAGAGGACACGGGAGTTAACGCTGAGTTTAAAGGTGACACAGTAAGCCCCTTTTCACCAGATGTGATATTAATCTCAACTTCCTGCTCTGCTACTGTTCGGACGCTCTTGCTTACTGCTCCGCGCTTTGCTCTATCGCTTTTACATTTTATCTCCTATTTTTATATTTTATTTCCTTTTATCACCTAATTTTAACTTCAGCAAATCAGCACAGTGCTCAAACGACAAAGTTTGGATTACTACAAAAACTGAGAATTCTTTTACCCGACCAGCTTATATTCCGGGAAAGGAAAACACAACTGCCTACACTCATAAGGATAAGAGAGAAAATGCCTCTTCTGGAATCTTCTTGCTGCACTAACTGCCACAGACTTTTACAAAGGATTGCAGTTCTTGAAACAAAGTTACTTACGGGACCACCAAACCAGACGGAGCACACACCAGAGCTTCGTCATGGACAGCCTCAGCATACAGCCGGTGAGTCCCATGAAACTAGTGCTCCTCGACAGGTAGAGAAACAAGCCGATCGACTTACTAATCGATGGCACAAACGGAGCGAGACCCAAAGGCACTCGAGACATCAGATTGTCACGAGCCTCACATATTGCCGCAGTAGCATCCTCTACCCCAGATACAGCTCTCTTCTCTAAAACTTTGGACAAAACTGGAAGAAGACTGATAGGTCTATAATTACAAGACATTTGGTCATCTCCTGATTTAAAAATCAGTATTACTAGAGCATTTTTCCACCCATCTCGGAATTGCCTGGATTTAATGGAAACATTAACAAGATTGGTGAGAGGCTAGACCAGAATGCTACTATATTTTTTAAGAAAAGCTGTATCTAAATGAAAAATATCCTTTGAGAAGGTGGTGTTTAGGTCCTGTAATGCTTTCAGAACAGCTGTCTGACCGACCTCCCTGAGCTGAAATGAGTTATCTTGATCTTCAAACAGGTCTACTGTTGTTAGGCCTGTATCATTCCAGCATGGAAAGCTTGATGCAAGGTTGTTAACAGATTGTATGAAGTAGTTGTTGAATTCATTAGCAACTTGTGCACTGTCAGTGATGACGTATTCACCCATTTTAAGTTCATATTTGTTTTGGGTGGCGTAACCCTTTGGATTTATTAGGCTGTTCAATGGCTTCCAAATTAATTTGCCATTCCCTTTAGCCTCTGATAGAGCTTGAATATAATGATTTGATTTGGACATTGAGTTCTTTAACAACTTGGTTACGCAAACCTTTAAATAATTTCAAATCAGTGTCCCTTCGGGTCTTGATAAAAGTTTTCAAGGCAAAGTCTCTTCTTTTCATCAGTTTTCGAATATTATCGTTCATCCATGGTAGCTGAAATTTTCTCTGGAATTTTTTTCTCTTTTTAATATATTTATCAACAATACTTTCAATAATGGACATAAGCTTATTACAGCAGTCGTTTACTTGATCATATTGATGGAGCTCATCCCAGTTAACACCCTTTAACTCATTCTCACATTCAGTCAGCTTTTTACGCGGGATTTCAAGTTTAAATGAATTCTGATTTGGATTTAAAAACCTAGTCATTCTTTTCTTTGTCAGTTTTCTTGCAATTAAAATCATATTATGGTCAGATAGACCAGTGACTAAATTATGTTTTTATGATTCTGTCAGGTTTGTTCGTGAAAATTAAATCTATTAGTGTTTGAGTATTCCTGGTGATAAGTGTAGGGGCCTCAATCATTTGAATAAAGTCATGTTTGGATGCAAGATTTTTCAGTTTTTTCCTAGTGTTTGTCAAGCCAGTTTATATTAAAATCTCCGAAGACAAGCACCTCGTTCTTGTGCTTAAAGTTCTTAAACAGCGCATCCAAGTTTTCGCAGAGCGTTGCAGTGCACGCCGAGGGAGGATTATATACCACTAAAATATAAAATTGCATACTTTGCGACAATATTACATTAATACATAGACATTCAGTAGACATATCAACAGTTGGATACATTTTAGGGCTGAACGATTAATCGCACTTTCCATCTAATCGCACTTAAATCAAGATGGCTTATCGCGATTTTAAAATCGCAAAGGCTGCGATTATTTCTTATGCGCAGTTTGTCATTGATGTATGGCTCTGTAAACGCTGCTCACTCTGAAAGCACTGAGTTTGAGTCACTTATAATGTGCAGTACCTGGTATCCCTGGACGTTCTGCACCGGCAGCCAGGACACCACGGCTTTAGTGGCCGACAGCGCTCTGGCCTCGACGATGATGGGAGTGTCTGCCGGAACTGAGACACACACACACACACACACACACCAGTCAGAACTTCTACACCTGCGTTACCTGTGCGAGTCTGACACTGCGCAGTACATACATTTCCCTCCACATTCACTGGAGCTGAAGACACAGAATCACTGCTTTAGATCTGAGTGCTCTAATGAAGATCAGTAGCTACGTTTACATGGACACTTTTTTCTGAGGATGCGAGTCTGAGGCGAGGGCTGTCCTGCTCCACTTCACAGACGCTGAGTGCTAAAAGAATTTCAGAATGACGACAAAAAGGGTCTGTGACAAAAGCTGCGGGTGGAGTTACGCCTCTGTTATACTCCAGTTTGGACGCGTACACGACAGCTGCGCACAGTTCGGACGCAGACTACTTGTATTTATACTTTCTGCTGAGGTCCGCTTGGTGAACACGTTCAACGCATGCGCAGTAGATCGGCGTCCATGTATATTTCCATCTCTTTCGCGGTTTTAACCTAATGAACGCGCGCCCTTTTGACCGCGCGGTCACAAAAAATGGGAGGCACGCGGATGTCCGCAAGGAGCCTCCGCGCACACCCTCCGATGACGATTTTTACGTCACGCGGACCCTAGCGGACGGCAGTGCGTATGCGGTGCGTATTTTTTTCCGTACCCATGTTAACAGGTCAGAGCTTTCACACTGCACGCGGCTGCAGTCCGTCGATCCGTTCCAGTTGCGGTGCGTATACAGCAGTGCCGCGATCGTTTCCGCAGAGTCTATTTCTGCTGTGCTGCAAACGCTGAATTAAAGTGACAGCGCATGTTTCATGGTCAAAATGAACACAGTTTGACCTAAAAATGTAGTAATTTCACCATAAATGCGATTAATTAAATAAAATGTAGTGATCTCACCATAAATGTATTTCATTAAATACTATTTTCACTTTAAGTCTCTGCCTCCACCCTCACGCTGTGTGCCTCTGCCTCCACCCTCATGCTGTGTCTCTGCCTCCACCCTCACACTGTGTCTCTGCCTCCACCCTCACGCTGTGTGCCTCTGCCTCCACCCTCATGCTGTGTCTCTGCCTCCACCCTCATGCTGTGTCTCTGCCTCCACCCTCACGCTGTGTGCCTCTGCCTCCACCCTTATGCTGTGTCTCTGCCTCCACCCTCACGCTGTGTGTCTCTGCCTCCACCCTCACACTGTGTGCCTCTGCCTCCACCCTCACACTGTGTGCCTCTGCCTCCACCCTCACGCTGTGTGCCTCTGCCTCCACCCTCATGCTGTGTCTCTGCCTCCACCCTCACGCTGTGTGCCTCTGCCTCCACCCTTATGCTGTGTCTCTGCCTCCACCCTCACGCTGTGTCTCTGCCTCCACCCTCACAATGTGTGTCTCTGCCTCCACCCTCACACTGTGTGCCTCTGCCTCCACCCTCACAGTGTCTCTGCCTCCACCCTCACACTGTGCCTCTTCCTCCACCCTCACACTGTGTGCCTCTGCCCCCACCCTCACGCACCCTCACGCTGTGTGCCTCTGCCTCCACCCTCACGCTGTGTGCCTCTGCCTCCACCCTCATGCTGTGTCTCTGCCTCCACCCTCATGCTGTGTCTCTGCCCCACCCTCACGCTGTGTGTCTCTGCCCCCACCCTCACGCTGTGTGTCTCTGCCTCCACCCTCACGCTGTGTGTCTCTGCCCCCACCCTCACGCTGTGTGTCTCTGCCCCCACCCTCACGCTGTGTGTCTCTGCCCCACCCTCACGCTGTGTGTCTCTGCCCCCACCCTCACGCTGTGTGTCTCTGCCTCCACCCTCACACTGTGTGTCTCTGCCTCCACCCTCACACTGTGTCTCTGCCTCCACCCTCACACTGTGCCTCTTCCTCCACCCTCACACTGTGTGCCTCTGCCCCCACCCTCACGCACCCTCACGCTGTGTGCCTCTGCCTCCACCCTCACACTGTGTCTCTGCCTCCACCCTCACACTGTGCCTCTTCCTCCACCCTCACACTGTGTGCCTCTGCCCCCACCCTCACGCACCCTCACACTGTGTGCCTCTGCCTCCACCCTCACACTGTGTCTCTGCCTCCACCCTCACGCTGTGTGCCTCTGCCTCCACCCTCACGCTGTGTGCCTCTGCCTCCACCCTCACGCTGTGTGTCTCTGCCTCCACCCTCACACTGTGTGCCTCTGCCTCCACCCTCACACTGTGTGTCTCTGCCTCCACCCTCACACTGTGTGCCTCTGCCTCCACCCTCACACTGTGCCTCTTCCTCCACCCTCACACTGTGTGCCTCTGCCCCCACCCTCACGCACCCTCACGCTGTGTGCCTCTGCCTCCACCCTCACACTGTGTCTCTGCCTCCACCCTCACACTGTGTGTCTCTGCCTCCACCCTCACACTGTGTGTCTCTGCCTCCACCCTCACACTGTGTGCCTCTGCCTCCACCCTCACACTGTCTCTGCCTCCACCCTCACACTGTGCCTCTTCCTCCACCCTCACACTGTGTGCCTCTGCCCCCACCCTCACGCACCCTCACGCTGTGCCTCTGCCTCCACCCTCACACTGTGTCTCTGCCTCCACCCTCACGCTGTGTGCCTCTGCCTCCACCCTCACGCTGTGTGCCTCTGCCTCCACCCTCACACTGTGTGCCTCTGCCTCCACCCTCACACTGTGTGCCTCTGCCTCCACCCTCACACTGTGTCTCTGCCTCCACCCTCACACTGTGTCTCTGCCTCCACCCTCACACTGTGCCTCTTCCTCCACCCTCACACTGTGTGCCTCTGCCCCCACCCTCACGCACCCTCACGCTGTGTGCCTCTGCCTCCACCCTCACGCTGTGTGTCTCTGCCTCCACCCTCACACTGTGTGTCTCTGCCTCCACCCTCACACTGTGTGTCTCTGCCTCCACCCTCACACTGTGTGCCTCTGCCTCCACCCTCACACTGTGTCTCTGCCTCCACCCTCACACTGTGTCTCTGCCTCCACCCTCACACTGTGCCTCTTCCTCCACCCTCACACTGTGTGCCTCTGCCCCCACCCTCACGCACCCTCACGCTGTGTGCCTCTGCCTCCACCCTCACACTGTGTGCCTCTGCCTCCACCCTCACACTGTGTCTCTGCCTCCACCCTCACACTGTGTCTCTGCCTCCACCCTCACACTGTGTCTCTGCCTCCACCCTCACACTGTGCCTCTTCCTCCACCCTCACACTGTGTGCCTCTGCCCCCACCCTCACGCACCCTCACGCTGTGTGCCTCTGCCTCCACCCTCACGCACCCTCACGCTGTGTGCCTCTGCCTCCACCCTCACACTGTGTGCCTCTGCCCCCACCCTCATGCACCCTCACGCTGTGTGCCTCTGCCTCCACTCTCACACTGTGTGCCTCTGCCTCCACCCTCACGCTGTGTCTCTGCCTCCACCCTCACGCTGTGTGCCTCCGCCTCCACCCTCACGCTGTGTGCCTCTGCCCCCACCCTCACGCACCCTCACGCTGTGTGCCTCTGCCTCCACCCTCACGCACCCTCACGCTGTGTGCCTCTGCCTCCACCCTCACGCTGTGTGCCTCTGCCCCCACCCTCACGCACCCTCACGCTGTGTGCCTCTGCCTCCACCCTCACACTGTGTCTCTGCCTCCACCCTCACGCTGTGTGCCTCTGCCTCCACCCTCACGCTGTGTGCCTCTACCCCCACCCTCACGCACCCTCACGCTGTGTGCCTCTGCCTCCACCTTCACGCTGTGTCTCTGCCTCCACCCTCACGCTGTGTGCCTCCGCCTCCACCCTCACGCTGTGTGCCTCTGCCTCCACCCTCACGCTGTGTGCCTCTGCCTCCACCCTCACGCTGTGTGCCTCTGCCTCCACCTCTGCCTCCACCCTCAGGACCTGATCGCCAGGAGGAGACCGAACCCCCCCATACGCTCCTGGGACGGGTCTCTGGTGCTGACGGCACAGACCTCCCTTTGAGCCACTGCAGGCGGCCGAGTTAGCAGTCCTGGTGCTTGCATTCACTTCCTAATTATACCCAAATTAGATGCAAATCTTGCACACCAACTCGTTCAACACTCGAAGATGATAGGGAATCTTTCCTGACGCTATCCCAGTTACGGCGACACGTAACATCTCCGTTCCCTCCTTCAGAGAACGAGGGTTACATATGTAAACGAGACGTTACACTGTAACAAGGACACCTTAAAATGAAGTGTAACCGTTTTGTTATTTCTTTCAGTTAACTTTATTTCAAGTAACGAAAGTGTCTTTGGTTGTTTGATTGAATTCAATGTGATTCGCTCTGGATAAAAGCATCTGCCAAATGCATAGAAATATAATGACAAACTGCTCATGAATGCAAATCACTTAGAGGACTTATGTCTGAGAGGACGCTGTACCTGGGATGCGCATGTGTGCGATGGCCCCGTCTCCGCCCTCGCTGTGAGCGCGCACCTCCACCAGGTAATCCTCCTTCATCCGCGGCAGATCGATGGACTGCTTCTCTGTGATGTACAGCGTTCCGCTGGCCTGCCCCTCCTTCCGGTACAGGACCTGAGGGACAACAGGGACCGGTCAAGAGCTGGACGTGTGAGTCGAAGCAGCAGCTTCTTCAGGAACACAGTCTTAAAGCTTCTCTGGCCCCTCCAGTGTTCCTGTACGTCAACACTCACGTTCCTGGTCAGTTTGAGTCAGAATAACAGCGGCATCTGTTCATTTATCTCCTCTGATGACGAGGGCGGGGCCTTAACCTGTCACTCACATGAGATCAGCCAATAGCAAACCACAACCATCCAATCAATTCCCCACAGACACAATCAAGCCCCGCCCACATTTGTTCTCGTTCCAGAAGCGTTTCACTCGTATATACGACACAATAGAGAAGAGAAGATTAGCATAACTTCATTTACATGACGACTCGGCCGGTAATTTTAGTTTTGAAAGGCCAGTAAACATGGATATATGACGTTATATCTCAATGGCTTCTTAAAAAGCCTAAAACAATAACTATGATTATTCTGAACGACAGCAAGTCGAAATGTCTCTGTAACGGTCACCAGCTGGAGTGCCCTTGAGAGCCACCGGAGGGCACTCCACATAAGACTATTATCACTCACAAACTACATTTCCCATAACTCACTGCCCGGACTCATCATCACTTATCACTGATCACATTCACCTGTACCTCATTCACTGATTGCATTCACCCGTGTCTCATCATCCTGTTAGTCTCAGTCTATTCATACCATGTTCATTCATTCACTCACCGCGAAGTCTTGTTTAAGTGTTACACTGCATTACTGAGCATTCTCCTGGTTTTCTTGTCTCTTGGTTATGGTTATCTTGCCCTGTTTCCTGGATTACTCTCTTGCCTCTGGTCCCTGCCTGTTTTGTTTGTTTGTTTGTTTGTTTTGACTGCCTGCCTGTGTATGACCCTTGCCTGTACATTGGATTACGCCTCTGGATTGCCCCATACAATAAAGCTGCGTTTGGATCCTCTACCTTCGTGTCTCGGAGCAGTTTCGTAACAGTCTCACTAGAAACCTGAATGAAATGCAGAGGGTTTCAGCAGTGGAGGATTAAAGTTTGATTCCTGACAGATATACACTCAGAAAGCTGAAGTTTAGATTGATTATATATTGTAAAATGCACATGAGGGAACAACATATTTTATTCAAAACAGATGATGTAATTGTGAAAGGGAACACATTCATTGATATTAATAATATTATACCCACAGTGATGTGCGCTAAAACTGATGTGTGTGTATTGATTGATATCCAGTATTGATTTCTGGTGACATCATTGGGATATTGATATGCATGTTTATCTGAAGGCAGTGTTTCTGACCTTATATCCGTCCACGTTGGACTCGTTGGCCAGCGCCTGCACCTTCTCCCAGCCGATGTTGATGGTCGAGGAGCTGTAGTGCTTCTTCGTGGTGAAGATCTTCGGAGGCTGACTGGGAGCTGAGGAACACCATCAGACCAGAGACCCATCTCAAGCTCATACTTGGACACACTGTATTCTGATATGGTATATATATATATATATATATTTTTTTTTTTTAGATTGACTGCACTTCTGACTCCCGGTCTTCATTCATCATATCTGGTCCTTTGGTCTTTAACTGTAAATCTACAATCGCCACAATACCCTACAATCTGTGGTCAGACTCACGGGCTTTCTTGGTGTGGATCTTGTGCCTCTGGCTGGCGGGTCCGTACCCGGAGCCGTTATACGCCCGCACCTCGATCAGGTAATGCGAGTCAGCTGTCATGTTGTCCAGGCGCGTGTGGTTCTCTCGACTCTGCACCGGAACCCACCGCACCGCCGCCTCGTTCTCCAGCGCCTCCCTCCAGTACCGGACCTGAGAGAGGACACGGGAGTTAACGCTGAGTTTAAAGGTGACACAGTAAGCCCCTTTTCACCAGATGTGATATTAATCTCAACTTCCTGCTCTGCTACTGTTCGGACGCTCTTGCTTACTGCTCCGCGCTTTGCTCTATCGCTTTTACATTTTATCTCCTATTTTTATATTTTATTTCCTTTTATCACCTAATTTTAACTTCAGCAAATCAGCGCAGTGCTCAAACGACAAAGTTTGGATTACTACAAAAACTGAGAATTCTTTTACCCGACCAGCTTACATTCCGGGAAAGGAAAACACAACTGCCTACACTCATAAGGATAAGAGAGAAAATGCCTCTTCTGGAATCTTCTTGCTGCACTAACTGCCACAGACTTTTACAAAGGATTGCAGTTCTTGAAACAAAGTTACTTACGGGACCACCAAACCAGACGGAGCACACACCAGAGCTTCGTCATCGACAGCCTCAGCATACAGCCGGTGAGTCCCATGAAACTAGTGCTCCTCGACAGGTAGAGAAACAAGCCGATCGACTTACTAATCGATGGCACAAACAGGGAGCGAGACCCAAAGGCACTCGAGACATCAGATTGTCACGAGCCTCACATATTGCCGCAGTAGCATCCTCTACCCCAGATACAGCTCTCTTCTCTAAAACTTTGGACAAAACTGGAAGAAGACTGATAGGTCTATAATTACAAGACATTTGGTCATCTCCTGATTTAAAAATCAGTATTACTAGAGCATTTTTCCACCCATCTCGGAATTGCCTGGATTTAATGGAAACATTAACAAGATTGGTGAGAGGCTAGACCAGAATGCTACTATATTTTTTAAGAAAAGCTGTATCTAAATGAAAAATATCCTTTGAGAAGGTGGTGTTTAGGTCCTGTAATGCTTTCAGAACAGCTGTCTGACCGACCTCCCTGAGCTGAAATGAGTTATCTTGATCTTCAAACAGGTCTACTGTTGTTAGGCCTGTATCATTCCAGCATGGAAAGCTTGATGCAAGGTTGTTAACAGATTGTATGAAGTAGTTGTTGAATTCATTAGCAACTTGTGCACTGTCAGTGATGACGTATTCACCCATTTTAAGTTCATATTTGTTTTGGGTGGCGTAACCCTTTGGATTTATTAGGCTGTTCAATGGCTTCCAAATTAATTTGCCATTCCCTTTAGCCTCTGATAGAGCTTGAATATAATGATTTGATTTGGACATTGAGTTCTTTAACAACTTGGTTACGCAAACCTTTAAATAATTTCAAATCAGTGTCCCTTCGGGTCTTGATAAAAGTTTTCAAGGCAAAGTCTCTTCTTTTCATCAGTTTTCGAATATTATCGTTCATCCATGGTAGCTGAAATTTTCTCTGGAATTTTTTTCTCTTTTTAATATATTTATCAACAATACTCTCAATAATGGACATAAGCTTATTACAGCAGTCGTTTACTTGATCATATTGATGGAGCTCATCCCAGTTAACACCCTTTAACTCATTCTCACATTCAGTCAGCTTTTTACGCGGGATTTCAAGTTTAAATGAATTCTGATTTGGATTTAAAAACCTAGTCATTCTTTTCTTTGTCAGTTTTCTTGCAATTAAAATCATATTATGGTCAGATAGACCAGTGACTAAATTATGTTTTTATGATTCTGTCAGGTTTGTTCGTGAAAATTAAATCTATTAGTGTTTGAGTATTCCTGGTGATAAGTGTAGGGGCCTCAATCATTTGAATAAAGTCATGTTTGGATGCAAGATTTTTCAGTTTTTTCCTAGTGTTTGTCAAGCCAGTTTATATTAAAATCTCCGAAGACAAGCACCTCGTTCTTGTGCTTAAAGTTCTTAAACAGCGCATCCAAGTTTTCGCAGAGCGTTGCAGTGCACGCCGAGGGAGGATTATATACCACTAAAATATAAAATTGCATACTTTGCGACAATATTACATTAATACATAGACATTCAGTAGACATATCAACAGTTGGATACATTTTAGGGCTGAACGATTAATCGCACTTTCCATGTAATCGCACTTAAATCAAGATGGCTTATCGCGATTTTAAAATCGCAAAGGCTGCGATTATTTCTTATGCGCAGTTTGTCATTGATGTATGGCTCTGTAAACGCTGCTCACTCTGAAAGCACTGAGTTTGAGTCACTTATAATGTGCAGTACCTGGTATCCCTGGACGTTCTGCACCGGCAGCCAGGACACCACGGCTTTAGTGGCCGACAGCGCTCTGGCCTCGACGATGATGGGAGCGTCTGCCGGAACTGAGACACACACACACACACACACACAGCAGTCAGAACTTCTACACCTGCGTTACCTGTGCGAGTCTGACACTGCGCAGTACATACATTTCCCTCCACATTCACTGGAGCTGAAGACACAGAATCACTGCTTTAGATCTGAGTGCTCTAATGAAGATCAGTAGCTACGTTTACATGGACACTTTTTTCTGAGGATGCGAGTCTGAGGCGAGGGCTGTCCTGCTCCACTTCACAGACGCTGAGTGCTAAAAGAATTTCAGAATGACGACAAAAAGGGTCTGTGACAAAAGCTGCGGGAGGAGTTACGCCTCTGTTATACTCCAGTTTGGACGCGTACACGACAGCTGCGCACAGTTCGGACGCGGACTACTTGTATTTATACTTTCTGCTGAGGTCCGCTTGGTGAACACGTTCAACGCATGCGCAGTAGATCGGCGTCCATGTATATTTCCATCTCTTCCGCGGTTTTAACCTAATGAACGCGCGCCCTTTTGACCGCGCGGTCACAAAAAATGGGAGGCACGCGGATGTCCGCAAGGAGCCTCCGCGCACACCCTCCGATGACGATTTTTACGTCACGCGGACCCTAGCGGACGGCAGTGCGTATGCGGTGCGTATTTTTTTCCGTACCCATGTTAACAGGTCAGAGCTTTCACACTGCACGCGGCTGCAGTCCGTCGATCCGTTCCAGTTGCGGTGCGTATACAGCAGTGCCGCGATCGTTTCCGCAGAGTCTATTTCTGCTGTGCTGCAAACGCTGAATTAAAGTGACAGCGCATGTTTCATGGTCAAAATGAACACAGATTGACCTAAAAATGTAGTAATTTCACCATAAATGCGATTAATTAAATAAAATGTAGTGATCTCACCATAAATGTATTTCATTAAATACTATTTTCACTTTAAGACCGGGGTAAAGCAAGGAAAACTACAATTTACCTCAACAAGGCGACATAATGAACGACACTCGTCTCATTCGTGGAGGTGGAAAAACAAGTTCTTTGTGACATGCAAGATTTATTGTATTAATTTAAATGCAAAAGAAAAGGCATGAGAGTCGGCTGTTTTTATATAAGTAGCCTACATGGTTAAATATTTGACCACTTGCTTTAGGAACTTAATATTTAATTATATAGAAGTAATGAATAATACGTTATTTAAATTGTATTTAAACGTGAATACGTCTATTAAAGAGTGTAGGCTATATGTGTACAAAGAGAATCGCAATGCTGAGACGTTAAGACCAGGGTAAATCAAGGGAAAATGCATATTTCAATCGTGGGGGTGGAAAAACAAGTTCTTTGTGACATGCAAGATTTATTGTATTAGAAGATTTAAGATTTAAATTATGCAAAAGAAAGAGTATGAGTCTGCTGTTTTTGTCAATTTTAAGTTTTAATTTAAAATGTAGGCTATGCGATTTTAATATAAGTACATGGTTAAATATTTTACCTCTTGCTTGATTATATAATTATATAGAAGTAATGCATTGAATAATACATTGTTTAAATTGTATTTAAACGTGAATACGTTTATTAAAGAGTGTATATGTGTACAAAGAGAATCGCAATGCTGACAAAAAACTTTTTTAAAATAAGTGAGTGTGGTACAGCCGCGGATCAGTTACGCACTGCAAACGCAGCATGTGTGAAAGCACTATTGCGCGTGCTGGTCTTGCACCACATACACACTGCACACGGAGGATGTGTGAAACAGGCGTTACACTAGCTTTACGCGCCAAACTTTCGGCGGAATAATAATAATAATAATAATAATAAATAAGTATGAGCAATAACAATAGTGTTGCTTCGCCTTTGGCAAGCACCACTAATAATAATAATAATAAGTTTAAGTACAATATCAGTAAGTTGGTTCCCTTTCAAGGCGGTCACTTCGACATTACGTCATACTGACGTATATGCGATGCAACTGACGCTGTGTTTATGTCAAGGGGCAACATTCTCATCTGAAAAATTAAGCCTACCCGGAAGTGCGAAAAACTGCAATACATCGAAAATCCGCTAGAGGAAGGTCCCAAAAGGGAGCAAATGTCCATAGCCCCCATGTTAAAATGTCCGTTTTCACAGCATAAATTCATGCTTTTACAGGTTGGTCCCATGGACTTTTATTGTATTTTTCGATAGCTTCTGAGTGCCTGACAATGGCGAGGGTAGTGACTTTTTTTCTAACTCATTAGTTTAGTAAGTATTTAGATATAAAATGTATGACAATAAGGGCGTGGTTAACTTTGATTGACAGCTTGATTGACAGCTTAGGCTGCGCCACGGAGAATGACAACATAAGAAGCGCCATTTTTTAACACAGTTGAAATATAATACTACTGTTTTTGTATCATGAAATGTAGTTTTAAGAGTTTTTCAGGCGAGAATGTAGTTGTTTAAAGCTCAAATCTGTGGTTTATTTAAAGATTTATGAAAATTGTATCCAGTTGTGAGATCCAGCGATGGACCGGGCGCTCGGCGCTCATGTACCCCGCCTGGAGCAGCCTTTCCTCGGCTAGTTGTTCTGGCGTTCGCCGCTGACCCTGGGGTCTCTGTAGTGGTTAAACATGAGATATAATTCGTCTTGTGTATATCTAACGGCCGATTTTTGGTCTCGTGAAACTATAATTTGTTCCCTGGGCAATCGTTTTGGCTGAGGGGAAGTTTCATAACTTTATAAGCTATTTAACTTTACCGTTGTATGGTTAGACTAGAGCGCTGACTTTGTATGTTTGACTGAATTGTTTGCTTTATTTGTATAGCTTCTTGTACCTTTTACTTATACTTTTATAATGGCTAATATTGATAAAACTGAAATTTAACAAAAAGAGACTGGGTTGAGTTTTGTCATTTTAAATTTTAACACAACGAAGATGATCTATATGTTGTTTACTGCAAAATCTGTTGTTTAGTACAAATGCACATATTGCCTGGACCATATTAAAATGTTTAATATTTTTATATTATATTTAAAATGAAAAGAGGCAGGTTTGTGTTTTATATTTTGTTTTGTTATAAATAGGCAAACATTATGTGCAGTTGAATATAATCAATATGCGTTGCCTGAACCACATTTGTGTGGCTATAATGTTTAAGATTTCTTTAAATGAAAACGAAAAGAGTTAGTATGGTGTTTTATAACATATTTCGTTGCCTAAAATATACACAGAGATAACCGGAGTAGCAGAGCGAGCGGAGTGACGCGCGCTGCGTCTGAAGGTGGGCGGGGTTAGGAAGGGGGCGGGGTTAGGGGTGCTGCGTTAGAAGGTGGGCGGGGTTAGGATTTCCCAAGATTTTCCAAGATGGCGCCGCCCATACCCCCCATAAACGGCTTCAAAACCGTTCTTCAGAAAGTCTATGGGTGACGTCACAGACGCTTTGTCCATATTTTTTACAGTCTATGGTTTATGTACACTCTTCACACTGTTATGTGTATGATTTTTGCCGTTCTATATTGCCCTGTATCCTTCAGTGCAAATGGCTATTCTGATTACTACGCAGTACGTATTCACAGTTGTTGCATGATGCAACTGATGACGCTGTGTTTATGTACACACTACACACTGATTATGGCAAGCCATTTTAACATTTAAAAGCTAGACTGGATATGTGTTGCAGATATCTGTAATTCAGTTTTGCCTAGTCAAAAAGAACATTTCAGATATCCACAAAGACATTCTTCCTAGGACAAACAACGTCACTTTTGCCATTCATTTGTATGGGGTTTATCATTACAGATATCCACTATGTGAATTACGGATATCTGCAATTGAATTGTAGATATCTGTAATTCTAGTTTGAGATATCTTCAATTTGATTCTGACTAGTCATAACTCCAGTTCAAGATATCTTTAATTCACCTCAATTCAAGATATCTACATGTTCCTTTTCAGATATCTTAAATTAAGTTTTGACTAGGCGAAATTACGTTGTAGATATCTGTAACTGGAGTTAGGGTTAGTCATAATTTAATTGTAGATATCTATTATTAAGTTATAGATATCTTGAAATTCATTTTGATTAGAGATATCTGCAATTTGAGATATCTGTAACTTTCATTCTGCCTAGTCAAAATGTAATTACAGATATCTTGAATTAGAGTTTTGACTAGGCCAAATGACGTTGCAGATATCTGTATGCATCACACTTTAGGCGGGAGCAGAGCGTGTTGTTCATCATCAAATCACATAGAGCCTGTTAACTTTAATTAGCACTGATTAGCACCATGTCGGAGCAACCAGAGTTTTTAATCGTCTTTTTAATGCTGTTAGATACTGTTTCAAACTGAAAAAATAAAATAAAAAATAAGAACTAATCTGAACTAAGAACTTTTTTCTCATATAAGGAAGTTAATGTTATTGTACTTCCATGGCAAGAATAACATGCAAGTCATGTCAGCATCTTTATTAAAGTGAATTAGTGTGAATCTCTTTCACGCATAAATCTTACGGCAACAATAACCTTTTAAGCATGATCATAAACATAGCATTGCAACATTTTTTTTTGTATATAAAAAACATTTTCTGGTGTTTTTTTCGATTACAGCCAACGCCATGCCTGCTTCTTTCTTCTTCCATTCATAGAAATAAGGAAATGAACCCACTTCTTCTTTGATTATGGCGGGGAGGGGAAATGGATATCTAAAATAGAGCAACGTCATGCACAATAATTTGCACTAGTCATAATGACGTTTGAGATATCTTTAACTTTCATTCTGCCTAGACAAAACTGAATTACAGATATCTCTATCTGTCGTTTCGACTAGTCACAATTACGTTACAGATATCTTGAATGACAATTCCAACTGTTACAATGTTAATTCCGGATAGTCAAAATTAGCTTTTAAATGTTAAAACGGCTTGCCATACACTGTTATGTGTAATGATTTATGCCATTATATATTGCCCTGTATCCTCAGTGCAAATGGCTATTCTGATTACTACGCAGTACGCAGTACGTATTCACAACTATTGTGCGATGCAACTGACGCTGTGTTACGTACGCACTACACACTGTTATGTGTATGATTTATGCCGTTGTATATTGCCCTGTATCCTTCAGAGCAAATGGCTATTCTGATTACGTATTCACAGTTGTTGCGCCTCTCAGGGAACCGAGGTTACGAAAGTAACCGGAGACGTTTTCTCAAGCCAACTTAATAATAAGTTTAAATAGGATTTCAGATTTCAGATAAAATTTCTGACATCCAGAGCCATTGCAGGATAGATGACCCGAGATAACCCATCTGCTTTGGAAAGTAACACTCTACCTTATATAGACAGATCTCGCTGTAACCAAGAATTAAATTTGCGTTGAATAGAAAGAATAAGAGGTTCAAAATTTAGCATTGATCTTCTTTTTTGATCTTTACAAATAATTATACCTAAGTATTTCACTTCGGATTTGACTGGAATGTCACATACTTTATCATCAGTGGAATCTTTAATAGGTAAAAGTTCACATTTGTGAATATTAAGTATTAAACCAGAAGCGGATGAAAAGAGATCAATTATATTTAAGATATATATAAACACCACTCTATTTCTAAAAAATAAAGATCAAGTTTCTGTAGCCTTAAATATAAGGTTCTTTAACACCATTTTTGCATAAGAATATGCAGAGTCATCGTCATTACTGATGACTGAGGAAGGACCTGTGTCAAAGACAAAGATTTGCACTCAGAACCAAAACTTTCTCAAGCCAACTTAATAAAGCCGAAACACTCTCTCACACACACTCACTCACCTCGAGCGGACCTGAAGGCGCATGAGAGGCACAACAGCACCGAGAACACGACCGTCATCGCGGATAAATGCATGTTTAGCGCATGGATGATGGACGGACTGGGTTTTATTGTTTACAGCTTCAGTCTCGGGTTTGGGGCTTTGCGTGCTGACGTCAGACGCACATACTTTTTTTTTCTTTTCTTTTTTTTTCTTACAATTTTACAAAGATATTTTGGCCCCTTCAAGTGTGAATCCTTCAGTTTCTACTTTCGGGATGTTGTTTCGGCCTGTAATGTCAAGCTGTAATTTAAAGTACTGTCAAATATGACATTATTTCTCCTTCTTACAGGTAAAAACACTCATGATGCATATATATATCCAAATATACACAGACAGATCTGCATTAAACTGTATTTACATGACTGGACACAACAGGTTATGCACACACACATAGGCTACAGACAGAATGCACTAAACATGTTGTATGGACGATGTGGTGAGATTTAATACATCATGTGACTCTCATCTTTACTGTGATTGGTAGATGTCAGTGTATTACAATGATACAAAACAGATATTAGTACATCAATAGATTATTAAATTAATATTATACCAAGTAATGAAATTATTTTTTTACTGTAAATTTAAGTCTGTAAACCTGAAATGTTGTCACTGTATTTGTGTGGTCCAGTTCTGGCCAGCTCAGCTGTCAGAGGTTTATACACATTTAACAGAATATTTTACAGTGACGTGTAACTTCGTGTCATGTGATTGTTTTGCAGTGTCGCACTAATGCATGATATAGAATAACTAAAATAATTATTTATTGAGCCAGACGATGTGATGTGCCTGGCTGAGGCAAACACACTGTTATTATTGAGCATCATAACATCAACAGAATGTGTGAGATTATTACAATAGCTTTCTTAAATCTGTCCAAGCATGTTCTTTTGTGTATGATATGGGTTGATCCTGTAATGATTCAGTGATATGTGAATATGAATGTGTTATTTTGAGTGTGTAATCTGAAACAGAGACAGTCCTGCTCTGACTCATCTATATAACTAAACCTTCATCTTTCCATGGATTCAGTGCATCCCTTCATCATGTGACTAAAGCACCAGATTCAGTGCATCCCTTCATCATGTGACTAAAGCACCAGATCCAGTGCATCCCTTCATCATGTGACTAAAGCATCAGATCCAGTGCATCCCTTCATCATGTGACTAAAGCACCAGATCCAGTGCATCCCTTCATCATGTGACTAAAGCACCAGATTCAGTGCATCCCTTCATCATGTGACTAAAGCACCAGATCCAGTGCATCCCTTCATCATGTGACTAAAGCATCAGATCCAGTGCATCCCTTCATCATGTGACTAAAGCACCAGATCCAGTGCATCCCTTCATCATGTGACTAAAGCATCAGATCCAGTGCATCCCTTCATCATGTGACTAAAGCATCATCAGATTCATCAACGTCAGGATCATGTGAAGCCCAACAACTGTTAGTCCAGATATCTGTAATGTTTTCTCAGGGTTTATATTCATGTCTTGACTTTCTCTGAGTGAATCTTTAGTTAGTAAGTAACATCTCAGCCTAACAGTGTATTTGTGTTGTGTGATAGAAAAGCATAAACCACTGATCAAGGCAGGCGTGAAGTCTAATATGGAAAGGCCAGGAGTTTATGTTATGAAAGGTTGTGGCACAGGAAAACAGCATAAGATCAGTCCCAGAGAAGCAGCAGCTGAAGATCATCTGATCCCACAAGAACACACATCTTCACATCTGAGACAGAGAAGAGGTTGGATGGATATTTTGTGAATGTTTAAAGGCTGAGGAAACACATGTAGCTTTTCTCAATCTTGAGCTATTAAACAACTCTGTGTGTGTGTGTGTGTGTGTGTTTGTGTGTGTGTGTGTGTGTGTGTGCGAGTGTGAGTGTGTCTGTGTATGTGCGAGTGTGTGTGTGTCTGTGTGCGAGTGTGTTTGTGTGTGTGTGTGTGTGTGTGTGTATTTTGTAAATGTTTAGAGGAAACACATGTAGCTTGAGTCTCAATCTTGAGTTTTGAAGCGAGTCTAACTCATTTCCTCACTCATTTTGTAGCTTGTATTTTAAAGGTGCAGTGTGTAAGTTTTAACAGCATCTAGTGGTGAGGTTGTGAATTGCACCCAACAGAACAGGAAGTGATGTCGTCGTCTGAGACAGAATGTTCTCAAGAATAGTGAGGTCCATATTTCAGCGTTAATAATGCACACACAGGAGACGTTTGTTTGGTCTCTATAAAGTTTAATTGAAGACTGAGTTGAATGAAGCCGGTAATAATCACTGACAGGTTAGTCCAGTTAAAGAGTCTGACCTGTGCTTGAACTGAACCAATGAGTATGAAGATCAGTCCATTCAATCCCATCATGCATCTGGCCTCTGAGTAACTGCAGGCCGCTAAAGCTCAAGGCATCCATGCATTTGGCAAAACTCTCTCACGCAGAAGAAGATCAGGAGAAGAGGAACTCAGTGCTGCTTTAAACCAGGAGAACACTTTACATCACCGCTTCGTTAAAAACAAGACACTTCTGATCCTGATACGAGCGTTCCTCCTGATCAATAACACAAAATATACGTCTATCATCAGATGAATGGCCAAACATATCATCCGTTTATAAAGGAGTGAACAGAAGTCATGTGATTTCAGGACTGGAATGAATCAGTTTTTGTTTCAATCAGCGACACTGAATATAAACAGACTGAAATGTTCATTAAAGTTAGCGGCGTAGCAACTGTTACAAACATTATTCTGAAAATAAAACGCAGTTAAATGACATTCATCACAAATCACCTGCGAACGACAGAATGATACAGTCAAAACAAAAGCGTTTGTGCTCAAGAATCAATTATAAATCACTGAATCTGTTCATCACATGATCATTATATTCAGCCGTTTCGTCTGAAACACAAACGCATTCGTTTACATCAGCTGATCACCTTTCATTAGAGTGAAAACACAAACGTCCATTTCATTCAGCCGCTCACGTTCCAAAGCACAAATTATAGTTAAAAAAATCTAGAGGTATGCTAATATAAAAACAGGTACAATACCGATAGACCAATATCTATATAAATTATTGCATATATAATAATCCAGTAAAAGTGAAAGAATTGTTGCTTTGCTTTGACTGTATCCGTCACAGAAATAAGAGAAAGCCACTGATCTGACGACGACAAAAAGACGAACATGAGACGCTCAGACGCTGATCCGTCACCGCTGAACCTCACAGGAAGTCTCGCAGCGGCACTTCCTGTGGCAGATCCTGCTGGACCAATCAGAGAGTGAGATGTTGTAAGGCATATTGAACTGACATTGAACACACGTTCTGTCCCGAATCTTCAGTCCGGACGGACTCGGGAATATGAGCGTGTTTCATCCGTGAGAGTTTGTTGAATCAGGATGAATCTACATTCAGAGAATCAAACTCAACAGAGCCGTGAGGATCAGTGAGGAGAAGAAGCTGAGAGACGGAGATGCCAGAGCCGCTGCACCTGCACCTGCACCTGCACACACACACACACACACACACATTAGAAAACTTTATAGATGAATCGACTTTGTATTATAATAAATTAACTTTACATGATGAACTCAATCAACACTGTACTGAACTGATTCATACTGAACTGAACTGAATCAACATTAAACTGAGTTGAATCAACACAGAACTGAATCAACACTGACTCAGTTCAGTATTCACATTTTCAGATTCAGATTCAGTTCACAGAGTTGAGTATGAGCACCTGGGAGCTAGTTGCCCCTTACTGGCCCAACCGGACCTGGTTCCCCGAACTGATGCTCTCAGGGAGGGGCCACCGTACAGCACCCGGAGGTTCTAGGTGATCTACCACAAGCAGTCGTAGACACCATCACTTCTGCGAGGAACACTTGCGCCCTGAAGAGGAACCCGTTCGTTGACTGGTGTTCTTCTACCGAACTCGGTACTTTTAATGGCACCAACCAAAGTACGTCGGCACTACTGAGTACCGATTCGCATTAAATACCGTTGAGTACCGGCACCGGATTTCATTAAAATGTGAACGGTACCAAACCCTACCTCCACCCTCACACTGTGTGTCTCTGCCTCCACCCTCACACTGTGTGTCTCTGCCTCCACCCTCACACTATGTGTCTCTGCCTCCACCCTCACACTGTGTCTCTGCCTCCACCCTGTGTCTCTGCCTCCACCCTCACACTGTGTGTCTCAGCCTCTACCCTCACACTGTGTCTCTGCCTCCACCCTCACACTGTGTCTCAGCCTCCACCCTCACACTGTGTGTCTCTGCCTCCACCCTCACACTGTGTGTCTCAGCCTCTACCCTCACACTGTGTCTCTGCCTCCACCCTCACACTGTGTCTCAGCCTCTACCCTCACACTGTGTCTCTGCCTCCACCCTCACACTGTGTCTCTGCCTCCACCCTCACACTGTGTCTCTGCCTCCACCCTCACACTGTGTGTCTCTGCCTCCACCCTCACACTATGTGTCTCTGCCTCCACCCTCACACTATGTGTCTCTGCCTCCACCCTCACACTATGTGTCTCTGCCTCCACCCTCACACTATGTCTCTGCCTCCACCCTCACACTGTGTCTCAGCCTCTACCCTCACACTGTGTCTCTGCCTCCACCCTCACACTGTGTCTCTGCCTCCACCCTCACACTGTGTCTCTGCCTCCACCCTCACACTGTGTGTCTCTGCCTCCACCCTCACACTATGTGTCTCTGCCTCCACCCTCACACTATGTGTCTCTGCCTCCACCCTCACACTATGTGTCTCTGCCTCCACCCTCACACTATGTCTCTGCCTCCACCCTCACACTGTGTCTCTGCCTCCACCCTGTGTCTCTGCCTCCACCCTCACACTGTGTGTCCCTGCCTCCACCCTCACACTGTGTGTCCCTGCCTCCGCCCTCACACTGTGTGTCTCTGCCTCTCTGCCTCCACCCTCACTGTGTGTCTCTGCCTCCACCCTCACACTGTGTCCCTGCCTCCACCCTCACACTGTGTCTCTGCCTCCACCCTGTGTCTCTGCCTCCACCCTCACACTGTGTCCCTGCCTCCACCTCACACTGTGTGTCCCTGCCTCCACCCTCATACTGTGTGTCTGCCTCTCTGCCTCCACCCTCACTATGTGTCTCTGCCTCCACCCTCACACTGTGTCCCTGCCTCCATCCTCACAATGTGTCTCTGCCTCCACCCTGTGTCTCTGCCTCCACCCTCACACTGTGTCTCAGCCTCCACCCTTACACTGTGTGTCTCTGCCTCCACCCTCACACTGTCTCTGCCTCCACCCTCACACTGTGTGTCTCAGCCTCCACCCTCACACTGTGTCTCAGCCTCCACCCTCACACTGTGTCCCTGCCTCCACCCTCACACTGTGTGTCTCTGCCTCCACCCTCACACTGTGTCTCTGCCTCCACCCTGTGTCCCTGCCTCCACCCTCACACTGTGTGTCCCTGCCTCCACCCTCACACTGCGTGTCCCTACCTCCACCCTCACACTGTGTGTCTCTGCCTCCACCCTCACACTGTGTCTCTGCCTCCACCCTGTGTCCCTGCCTCCACCCTCACACTGTGTGTCCCTGCCTCCACCCTCACACTGCGTGTCCCTACCTCCACCCTCACACTGTGTCTCTACCTCCACCCTGTGTCTCTGCCTCCACCCTCACACTGTGTCTCTGCCTCCACCCTCACACTGTGTCTCTGCCTCCACACTGTGTCTCTGCCTCCACCCTCACACTGTGTGTCTCTGCCTCCACCCTCACACTGTGTGTCTCTGCCTCCACCCTCACACTGTGTGTCCCTGCCTCCACCCTCACACTGTGTGTCCCTGCCTCCACCCTCACACTGTGTCTCTGCCTCCACCCTGTGTCTCTTCCTTCACCCTCACAGTGTGACTCTGCCTCCACCCTCACACTGTGTCTCTGCCTCCACCCTCACACTGTGTGTCTCTGCCTCCACCCTGTGCCTCTGCCTCCACCCTCACACTATGTGTCTCAGCCTCCACCCTCACACTGTGTCTCTGCCTCCACCCTGTGTCTCTGCCTCCACCCTCACACTGTGTGACTCTGCCTCCACCCTCACACTGTGTGTCTCTGCCTCCACCCTCACACTGTGTCTCTGCCTCCACCCTGTGTCCCTGCCTCCACCCTCACACTGTGTGTCCCTGCCTCCACCCTCACACTGCGTGTCCCTACCTCCACCCTCACACTGTGTCTCTACCTCCACCCTGTGTCTCTGCCTCCACCCTCACACTGTGTGTCTCTACCTCCACCCTGTGTCTCTGCCTCCACCCTCACACTGTGTGTCCCTGCCTCCACCCTCACACTGCGTGTCCCTACCTCCACCCTCACACTGTGTCTCTACCTCCACCCTGTGTCTCTGCCTCCACCCTCACACTGTGTGTCTCTGCCTCCACCCTGTGCCTCTGCCTCCACACTCACACTGTGTGTCTCTGCCTCCACCCTTACACTGTGTGCCGCCTCTATCCGCACATCCTGACGCAGAGGATGGGAACTCCTTGGGTTAGCAGGACCTGATCGGCAGGTTCCTGAGGGGCACGAGGAGACCGAACCCCCCCATACGCTCCTGGGACAGGTCTCCGGTGCTGACAGCACAGACCTCCCTTTGAGCCACTGCAGGCGGACGAGTTAGAAGTCCTGCATTCACTTCCTAATTATACCCAAATTAGATGCAAATCTTGCACACCAACTCGTTCAACACTCGAAGATGATAGGGAATCTTTCCTGACGCTATCCCAGTTACGGCGACACGTAACATCTCCGTTCCCTCCTTCAGAGAACGAGGGTAACATATGTAAACGAGACGTTACACTGTAACAAGGACACCTTAAAATGAAGTGTAACCATTTTGTTATTTCTTTCAGTTAACTTTATTTCAAGTAACGAAAGTGTCTTTGGTTGTTTGATTGAATTCAATGTGATTCGCTCTGGATAAAAGCATCTGCCAAATGCATAGAAATATAATGACAAACTGCTCATGAATGCAAATCACTTAGAGGACTTATGTCTGAGAGGACGCTGTACCTGGGATGCGCATGTGTGCGACGGCCCCGTCTCCGCCCTCGCTGTGAGCGCGCACCTCCACCAGGTAATCCTCCTTCATCCGCGGCAGATCGATGGACTGCTTCTCTGTGGTGTACAGCGTTCCGCTGGCCTGCCCCTCCTTCCGGTACAGGACCTGAGGGAGAGCAGGGACCGGTCAAGAGCTGGTCACAACAATCACATCATTACGTGTGAGTCAAAGCAGCAGCTTCTTCAGGAACACAGTCTTAAAGCTTCTCTGGCCCCTCCAGTGTTCCTGTACGTCAACACTCATGTTCCTGGTCAGCTTGAGTCAGAATAACAGCGGCATCTGTTCATTTCTCTTCTCTTATGACGAGGGCGGGGCCTTAACCTGTCACTCACATGAGATCAGGCTTCTTAAAAAGCCTAAAACAATAACTATGATTATTCTGAACAACAGCAAGTCGAAATGTCTCACTAGAAACTTGACTGAAATGCAGAGGGTTTCAGCAGTGGAGGATTAAAGTTTGATTCCTGCCAGATTTACACTCAGAAAGCTGCAGTTCAAATTGATTATATATTGTAAAATGGGGGAACAATGTATTTTATTCAAAACTGATGATGTAATTGTGAAAGGGAACACGTCCATTGTTATTAATAATATTATACCCAGAGTGATGTGCGCTAAAACTGATGTGTGTGTGTGTATTGATTGATATACAGTACTGATTTCTAGTGACATCATTGGGATATTGATATGCATGTTTATCTGAAGGCAGTGTTTCTGACCTTATATCCGGCCACGTTGGACTCGTTGGCCAGCGCCTGCACCTTCTCCCAGCCGATGTTGATGGTCGTGCTGTGCCTCTTCGTGGTGAAGATCTTCGGAGGCTGACTGGGAGCTGAGGAACACCATCAGACCAGAGACCCATCTCAAGCTCATATTTGGACACATTGAGTTGTATGTACTCTGATATTGTGTATATATATATATTATATACAGTATATATATAATTTTTTTAATTTTATTGTTTAGATTGACTGCACTTCTGACTCCTGGTCTTCATTCATCATATCTGGTCCTTTGGTCTTTAACTGTAAATCTACAGTCGCCACAATACCCTACAATCTATATATATATATATATGTGTGAGTGTGTGTATATTATTTTGACAATAAATACTGGTCTTTAGTACTGTGGACTGCTAGTTCAGTGTCTGGTCAGTGTGGTCAGACTCACGGGCTTTCTTGGTGTGGATCTTGTGCCTCTGGCTGGCGGGTCCGTACCCGGCGCCGTTATACGCCCGCACCTCGATCAGGTAATGCGAGTCAGCTGTCATGTTGTCCAGGCGCGTGTGGTTCTCTCGACTCTGCACCGGAACCCACCGCACCGCCGCCTCGTTCTCCAGCGCCTCCCTCCAGTACCGGACCTGAGAGAGGACACGGGAGTTAACGCTGAGTTTAAAGGTGACATTATGCCCCTTTTCACCAGATGTGATATTAATCTCTGTTTAATCGCTGTTTTTGTGTGTGTCCCTTTAAATGCAAATGAGCTTTAGCTCCGCCTCCATTCAGAAGAGGGCGGAGTCTTTACACAAGCTTCAGAAACTCCAGCAATAACAGAACAGGCCAATCTCCCTCATCCAGAATCCCAGAATCCCCAGTAGCGAGTGCAGCCTTACGGAGAGACTCAGGAGGAGCTTCTGAATGTTAGTGGAGACATTTCTGTAGTTGTTGTGGAGTTACACTGATCATCTCATCATCATGTTGAACTTCTCCACAAGTGTCCACAGTTCCTGAGGTGTTTATAAGACTGCGGTGACATGTTCTGGTCAATAGTGTTCAGTGCTCGTCTGAGCTCAACCACAGAACAGCTTCAGGCTCTGCTGGATCTTCATCAGTGCGTTAGAACTGGACTCTGCTGTCGCTTGTGGAACCAAATGTCGGCTGGTGTGTGTAAACGTGCAGATTAAGGGCCGGTAATATTATAATAAGATCCTATTCATACGTCAGAAGGAGAGCGAAATCTGATCGGCTTATTTTATAACATGCTTGCAGAGAAAGACTGACCAGAACACAGTTACTGGGTTTCACTTTTCACGTTTTCTGGGTTGGTAGAAGCACTGGACCCGATTATAGATTATAGCACTGACACACGGAGAAACTCAGATTTTCTTGATATGTTCCTTTAGCAGTGTGTGACGGGCCGGTCAGTACCTGGTAGCCCTGGACGTTCTGCACCGGCACCCAGGACACCACGGCTTGAGTGGCCGACAGCGCTCTGGCCTCGGCGATGATGGGAGCGTCTTGCGGAACTGAGACACACACACACACACACACACACCAGTCAGAACTTCTACACCTGCGTTACCTGTGCGAGTCTGACGCTGCGCAGTCACTCACCGTCCTGCGCCGACTCGATGAAGGCGCTGATGCTGAACGGACCCTCGCCCTGACTGTTGAAGGCCTTCATCTTCACCTCGAACCTGCTGGACGGGGGGATTTTGGGGTCTTTGTGGACGTACTTCCGGGCCTGTGGATCGGTGACCGTCACCCGCAGCCACTCGGGGTCGTTCTGAGGCTTGAAGGCAATGATGTAGCCGAAGTTACTGCCGTAGTAGTACTGCGACTGGACCGGCTGCGGACCAGAACCACATCAGAACCAAAACCACATCAGAACCACATCAGAACCAAAACCACATCAGAACCACATCAGAACCAAAACCACATCAGAACCAAAACCACAACACGGCTCAGCTGCTTATTCACACTATATAAAGACAATACATTTTATGAAATGTTATGTAATTTAAATATGCAAATTAGGCATTATCTAATTAAATATGCACTCAATTCCAGATCAGAAATCTGAACATTGGATAAAGCCAGGTTCAAAATTCTGGTTTGGATTTGTTGATATATTAAAAGTTTTTCCAGAGGGTTTTTTGTCTTTGTCTCACTCAGTCTAACCCTCCACAGACAGAACAACTGATCTATAAATCAGGCAAATCATACATGAACAAACCTTTAGGATATAGATATGAATAAACTGTAAAATGTTGTGTGTGAAGCTGCTGAAGGGGAGATTTCTGACTCACTCACCGCCTTCACACACTGAATCTACAGACGCTAATAGATCAAGTGCACTAAAATAAACACTTAAATGTGTGTTTTGGATGTTTTCTGTCACTAGTCTGAAAGAAGACAAATTATAAAAGCAAAACAGTTATTTCACCAATACAATAAACTGTTTTTTGTTGTTGTTTGTTTTAACCAGCTGTCACTCACATGAGATCCACCAATAGCAAACCACAACCATCCAACCATCCAATCAATTCCCCACGGACAAAATCAAGCCCCGCCCACATTTGTTCTTGTTCCAGAAAGAATTGAAGATGAGTGTCAGATGACAATGACAGGAGAAAGTGTATTTTGCTGTTATTCAGAGAGACTGGGGTTGATGATAATGTGAGCTCTGGTACCGTCCATGTGATGGTGAGCTCGCGACTGGCTCCGCCTCCTCCACCGATGTCTGACGGAGCCACGACCGGCCCTACAGAGAGAGAGAGAGAGAGAGAGAGAGAGAGAGAGAGAGAGAGAGAGAGAGAGAGAGTCAAACACTACATACATGACGATGTTCACGGTTGCACTGTAATGCAGTTACTATGGCCAGAGTGCTTTTAATACTCAGTGTTAAATATGCCAGATCACTAACTACTTTCAAACTGAGATTGAAATCACATCTGTTGATTACCAAGATCCAAACGAATCACATAAAACAGTCATGATGATAATCACAATCACATAACTTTCCTGAATTACCCGTATAAACTCTGCTGGAATGAAATCAATTCGTTTGAAATTATATCTCATGACTGATCAAAAATACTCTAAATTTATGAAACTTAAATATTATTTTCTAACACAATAACATCAATGTTACTCGAAAATGTTTAAAAAAATTATATACTCATTGTACTA
This sequence comes from Vimba vimba, assembly GCA_022828995.1. Lineage (NCBI taxonomy): Eukaryota > Metazoa > Chordata > Actinopteri > Cypriniformes > Leuciscidae > Vimba > Vimba vimba. Next base: position 28,513,759 of record CM040841.1, on the reverse strand, counting down.
ATAATGAAAAAGATGTTGCACTGGTTGATCAGTAGGTGGCAGCAGAGGGAATGTAGGGTTGTAGTTCATATAGTCTCAGACCTAGACGGATGGCTGAACGACTGATGCATTTGGCACACTTTTCTGGAAACACTTCAGGAGTTTGGAAGTCGCGATCTGATTGGTTGAATTCTACAGGATGTCCGGGAGACGTGTGTGTCACGTTCTTTATCAGTACGCCTGGAAACAAATGCTGTGACGCCAAATCCCCTCGTGGAACAAGAACAATGAGCGCTTACCAGGATCAACTAAACGCGGGATTTTCAAAAGTATGTGAAGTTTGCTTCTATTGTTGCTGTAAACTCGCACAACTTTCTTGAATGAATCATTTATTAGATTGAAGACAAAATATTACTGTTTAATGTTATTTTTCAGTATTATTTTTCTTTATTAATTTTTTAATAATTTGTATAATGTATTTTGTGAAGTCAGAGAATGTTGTACATGTGTGCTGAGGAGAGATACGGCATGAGCTATATTTTGCATAGAAGTATGTGTGCAATGTTTATTTCCAAGTTAGTATTTTTTGTATGGTTTTACTTTCAGTTTTAGTTACCTATAATAACCCTGATGCATACTCATGTTTACTCACAGCATTCAGTCTGAAAGTGTGTGTTGGATATGGGAAAGTATATCAATTTGTTTTAGTAAAATATTAAATATATTTTACTAAAGTATTTTGAGAAAAATTTAACTCAGAAATAAAAACAAAAGTCTGCAAAAAAACATGACCCACATAATCACAAAAGATATAACAAAATCCAAAACAACAAATAAATTATGCATGTTATGACCGTGTTTAATAATTTACCAAATTTGGTTCCTGCACTAAAAACTATGGATTGTTTTAGTATGTTTAATGTACCGCTTCCTGTTCAAAGCAAAGCCGAACGCAGAAGGGGGGTTAAAGGATCTTGTAACGGTGTGGTGGTAAATGAAGGCACAAGATGAAGATAAGGGAATAACACATTGTTTACTTATAAAACTCAGGCAGGACAGACAGAACCACAGCTAACATGGGAACGAGGGACAGAACAGAACAGGACAGAACAGGGAGTATAAACACACAGGATGAAATGAGGAAACTAGCTAGACACAGGTGGAGGAAGATGAACTAATCAGGGCCTAACGAGAACAGACAGACAGAACACAACCGTGGCAGATCTGGGGTCAGCGAAGGGCAGACGGGACTCACGGGCTTCTCTGGTGGTGATGCGGGGCGAGGCGTCACTCGGCGGGCCGGTGCCCAGGGTGTTGGTGGCCGTGACCCTGAACTCGTACTCCGTCCAGGGCGTCAGGTTCATCACGGTGGCCATTTCTGCATTTCCCTCCACATTCACTGGAGCTGAAGACACAGAATCACTGCTTTAGATCCTAGCGCTCTAATGAAGATCAGGAGCTACGTTTACATGGACACTTTTTGCTTCAATCTAAATGAATATTAATGAATCAGAATGTAGTGTTTACATGAATGCTAAAAAAGTGATCGGGTTGATGAGTGTGTTTATTTGTCACAAGCTTCTGATCGGGTTTAATCTTCTGACATGCGCACACTGCACACATATACAGAGTTTCCCACTGTTGTTGCACACTAACCATCCTCCATTTCTATGTTTGAAAGAAGCAGACTTAATATTTATCTATTTCGAGTCCTAATTATGCGCTGATGAGCACTGAACCGTAGAGCCGCTGCTTGTATCTATCACGCAGTAAAGCCCTTCCCGTGCCCACAGCTGTGTGTCTGTGGATGAGTCTGAGCCCGTGCCCACAGCTGTGTGTCTGTGGATGAGTCTGAGCCCGTGCCCACAGCTGTGTGTCTGTGGATGAGTCTGAGCCCGTGCCCACAGCTGTGTGTCTGTGGATGAGTCTGAGCCCGTGCCCACAGCTGTGTGTCTGTGGATGAGTCTGAGCCCGTGCCCACAGCTGTGTGTCTGTGGATGAGTCTGAGCCCGTGCCCACAGCTGTGTGTCTGTGGATGAGTCTGAGCCCGTGCCCACAGCTGTGTGTCTGTGGATGAGTCTGAGCCCGTGCCCACAGCTGTGTGTCTGTGGATGAGTCTGAGCCCGTGCCCACAGCTGTGTGTCTGTGGATGAGTCTGAGCCCGTGCCCACAGCTGTGTGTCTGTGGATGAGTCTGAGGCGAGGGCTGTCCTGCTCCACTTCACAGGCGACGAGTGCTAAGAGAATCACAGAATGGCGGGGCACTCATTTATTCAACAGGGAGAACAGCTCGTTCAGGGCGTCACACGTCATTACGCTATTTCTACGGCACTGCACATGCGCAGTCCTTTCAGTTTCAGTTTACAGTCCGATCGAGTGTTTATATGTCCTCTCAATCGGATTACAACCCTTACAATACGAATTTTAATCAGATCTGGCCAGTTCACTCTGATTGACGTGGTTACTTAACTTTTTTATTCCGATTGTGCTACTGGGCGGATTACAGTCGTATTATTGGGGTCCATGTAAACGCAGCTGGTGATTGATGTGGAACATGCAGTAGATGTGTCTGGTGTTCTGACCGGTGGTGGCGTCTCTCCAGTCCAGCTCGCTCACGTCTCTGTACTGGATGCTGTATGTGGAGATGGGGCTCAGGTTATCGGTGCCGTGACTCCAGGTCACCCTCGCACTGCTGGCCGTCACCTCGTCCACACGCACTCCGCCGGGAGGACCTGGGGGACCTGAGGAGGAGAGAGCCCGTGATACACACGTCACCTGAGGAGAACTCACGGTTTTCTCATCGAACGAGCTTCCACAGCTCCAGACTCTTACTGGATGACCACTACTGACTCATATGGGTGTTTTTATTTTACTTCAGTAAGTTTTAGCCATTTAGCACGAGCTGGCCAATGTTTAGATGCTGACCAAACTCTGTAGTCGTGCAAATGAGCGGCCGTAACACATTAAAAGTTTCTGTCTTCAGTTAAACAGTGTCGTGTTAGTGGCCCCTACGTTAATAACTAATGATCTTTACAACGGAAGTGAATCAGTCAAAACTAACTTTATCTGGACTATAACTTTATTCTAGATCTGCTGTAAAGCCTAAACAATCTCTGTTACTGTAATCTCCTGTTATCACTGTAAAGCTGCTTTGAAACTCTATATTGTTAAAAGCGCTGTATAAATGAAGGAGACTCGACTAATATATCATCCAGTAAGAGAGTCCCAGCGGCCTGACACATTCACTGGTGTTCTGTCGCTCGATGTGTGCAGTAAAGCATTCTGGGATACGGGAAACATCAGGTTTATCCCGTCTCACCTCGGACCACCAGCTCTGCGGCGGCCGTGACGTTGTCCACCGGCGTCTGAGCCGTACAGGCGTATCGTCCCGCGTGCCTCAGCTGAGCGTCGCTGATCAGCAGCTCTGAGCTCGACGCCCCGGCCTGACCCGCCTGACTCACATCCTGACCAACAACAACGTTTGATAAATACACAAGACCGTAACCATAAAGTGAATAAAGAGTCACCACAACTGTAACGACAAAGAGGAACGATATCGCTGGAATCAGTCTCAGGATGATTTTGTCAAGCTGATGAACAGTAAAAACGTTGACAGCCAATCAGAATCCAAGCAGCTTAAATAACTTGAGCATTTAAAGCGACAGACGACAAAAATGCAGCGCTTATAATAAACAGAACAATTTAATGCGTTGGTGTGAACGCTAATATAGTTATCATCATAGTTACTGTTACAGATATCGTTACAGCGTTATAGTTACCCTTACAGTATCATCGTTATAGTTAACGCTACAGTTATCCTAATTATAGTTATCTTTACAGTTATTGTTATAGTTATTGCTTCAGTACTATTTATATTTATCGTTATAGCTATTGTTACAGTTCTCACAGTTCTTGTTATAGTTATCATAGTTTTTATTAGAGTTATCATTACACTTATTGTTATAGTCGACACTGTTATAGTCAGTTATGGTTCTCGGAGTGAACAGGCCTTAAGGTCTGCTATTAAACTAGATCAATAAATATGAAATGCTTGTTATGAGTATTAAACAGACTGAAGTTCACCATCTTGTGCTCGTAATGCTCTCCGTCTCGGTCGAAGTCGATGACGTGCTCGTCGAGGGACCAGATGAAGGTGAGGTCAAGGGTCGGGTCATGTGACGCCGCACACTCCATCCTGGCGCTCTGGCCCGCGCTGATGTCAGCGTTCGACGGGGCCAGAGTGATCTTAGTGGCGTCTGAGGAGAGAGAGAGACGCACTCCATTAAACATGACCAACTCATCTGAGCACAGGCGACTCGCAGCGACGGATCCGACAGGAGGCGAGTGGCTCTTGTGTATTGATCACGTCAGCTGTAGAGGTGCAGGTGTGTATTAGTGGCAAGAGTGAACCAGATTACAAACGTCTCTGTTGACTTGAGAAAGCCTTGTCAGAAAGATTGAAGGCCATTAAGTCACACACACACACACACACACACACACACACACACACACACACACACACACACACACGCACACATACACACAGACACAGAGTTGCTATGTGGTTGCTATGGTGAACAGGACGTGTGTGTTGTGTGTCCATGTCGTACCCGTGACTAGCAGCGATCCGGTGCTGTTCGCTCGGCCCCGGTCGTTCTCTGCGAAGCACGTGTATCTGCCCTCGTCTGATTTCGTGACGTTGAGCAGCTCTAGACTCCCGTCCGGCCAGATGAACACCCTGCAGGAGGAAGATAAGGCAAATACTGAGTGTTTCAGAGCAGATTTACAGAGATAACAGGACAATAATGCAACAGAGTTTGTTTCTAAAATAGCGTCTCAGCTTAAGTAAGTTCAGTGATACTTCATATCTGTTGTAAAAAGATATTATTTAGTTCATTTATACATATATATATCCACTCTGGAGAAACCAGTGATGTCATCGTCAGCTCAGCTCAGTTCTCATATAATGGTGTCAGTGCAGGAGAGCAATAATATTGATGAATATTAAATGTCCTCAACTAAGCAAGCCAGAAGCCAGAGGCGACAGTGAAGGAGCCAGAACCCCATCAGAACCCAGACCCAGGCTCAGTTCTCCTCTGGCCGACGAGCCAGCAGTGTGTGATTATGAGTCAGGCGTCACTATTAGCAGACCGGAGGGAATAATATGAATTTTTTTCCAGAAAACTTCTTGCACAAAATAAATTCAAGCACTTTCAAGGACCTGAAACCAAGGCTAAAAGTCTTGGTCTGTGTGAAGCAGACACGTCTAGAGCGTATGCTAATACAGCTGTACGCTAACTCCAGGTGAGATCGACATCTCATGAGAACTAGCCTTACTTCTACTCTACAAATGTATGTCTGTTTCTGGGCTGTGTTTTTTCCGTGTTCTGCTGAGTGTGGGATCTTGTCTGATATGTGTGGTTTGCATCTTGTTTAGGCTAGTTCTCATGAGATGGTGATCTCACCTGGAGTTAGGGTTTAGTAGCCTAGGCTGACCACACATATCAGACGAGATCCCACACTCAGCAGAACACGGAAAACACACACCGCATGTCTAGAGCCCAGAATCAGACATTTGTAGAGTAGAAGTTCGGCTGTGTTTTTTCTGTGTTCTGCTGAGTGTGGGATCTCGTCTGATATGATGGTCTATGAAGATACCGGTATGCAAAGATCCCACACTCAGCAGAAACGGAAAACACACACCGCATGTCTAGAAACACACGTACATTTGTAGAGTAGAAGTAAACTAAATGTCTGGTCTGAATAATAGAACATTTGAATACGAGTGTAAATATGATTATATGATTTAAAAAAAAATCATACTGACAATCAATACAAGAATAATGTTCGAAAGGATTAATCATAGAAATAACCTTAAAGGATAATCATAATAATAATACGCATACCTTTTTCTTATACACCACGTTTAACAAGATTTCATTTTTTATGTGAATGGGTATGAATGAATAATTTTTACTTTTTAGTTTTAGCATTTGTTTGGTTCTTTGTTCATCCTCAAACCATTATTTTATTTGTATTATTGAGAGGTTTGCACAAGAGTTAACTGTAAACTGCAAACATTAAACTTTGCTGAAATTAAATGTCTGTAACTGGAAGTGTTCTGTTAACTCTGCTAAACTATAATTACTAAAACTGAAACTAAATATATAAAAACTAAATAGAAATGTGTTCACAAAAATAAAACTAAACTAAAACTATCAAAACCATTAATGAAACTAAATTTGAGGAAATGATATTAAAATAAAAACTAATTTAAAAATGTAAAACTATAATAACCTTGGCTGTATAATCTATATGTTTATTTTCAAAAACTTTCCAGGGCCTTGACTTTTCCTTTCAGATTCCCGAAGTGTCGAGGATTCCCAGGACCCGTGAGTGCGGTGCGTGACCTCTGACCTGCTGGAGTTGTGCAGGAGCTCGGTGCCCTTGCTCCAGGAGATGCTGGGTCTCGGGGCCGCTCGGGGTCTGCAGTCGAACACCACTCGCCCGTTCCTGGCCCCCAAGAGTCTCGCCTTCACTGGGTTCCACTCGAACGACGGAGCGCTGGCTGAGGACACACACACACACACACACACACACACACACACAGTCAGTGGAGGAACATCAGAGCCCTACAGCTCCCGATGACCTCTGACCCGCTCAGCCAATCAGAGTCCAGCTCACCGAACACGCGGAGCTCGGCGTTTGCGTAGATCACGCCGTGACGGTTCTCGGCGATGCACTGATACATGCCCGAGTCCTCGAACGCCAGGTCCGTGAAGCGCAGCTCGTGGCTCTTAGCGAACTGACGGAGAGAAGAACAGATCCATCCGTCAACACTCATTAATAACACACCATCATATTCATATTCATATTGCTCATCATCAGCTCTTAAAACTGTGCAATAACATTATAACAAACACAGTTTTCAATTAAGAATTTAGAAAAAACTTACAAATAATTTGCACTGTATATATATATAAACAATTTAATAATTGATTTGATTAGATAAAAACATAAGATAAAAAATAGTTAAATTAATAAATAATGCAGTACAAATCCATAATTTAATGTTAATTAATTCTAATAAGTAAATAAATAAAGTATTTGATTATTTATTAATTTATAAAATATTATAAAATAAAAACAATAATACAAAGTCAAAGTAAAATATTAAAAGTTAATATAAATACTGTGAAGACACTGATAATCTGGCATTATTATCCCGTCAGAAGTCATGTCTGATTAGCATTCTGCGGGTCGCTGGTCGCTAACACACTTCAGGTGTCTGTATGAGCACCATCTGCTGTGACTTATGTAACCAGGAGCATGATGGGAAGGCCTCGCTCCAGACGGGAACACAGCCAGCCTTCGACCGCCACACACACACTGGTTCACTACACTGGTCAGCTTCAGCGGTTCACAAACGCATTTTACTGATCTGGACGCTTTCTGACATCTTTCCTGACAGCAGACTGGGAGGATCCCGACTCCTGCAGCTCTGAGAGCAGAGGACGACGACGGGAAGGCTTGGTTCATGTGCTAAACGCTGATGCAGGATCAGGCACTCGTTTGCCAAAAGCACGACAGCTCCTGCTCACAATGATCCGAGTTTAAATGCCAAACCAACAGAGCGTTCTACAGTCAGTCCGTACGCTGGAGTCTCGTCAGTTCTGCTGTAATAAAGCCGTACCATTCGCCCGTCCTTCAGGAAGTGCACGTGGGGTTTGGGTTTCCCGCTGGACACACAGGACATGATGTAATCGCCTCCGATGTCCCTCTCCGAGCTGCGGATCTTCTCCACCCATTCAGGAGCTCCTGAGAGACACACACACACACACACACACACACACACACACACACACACACACACATATGCGCACACACACACACACACACACACACACACATTGTGTGTCATTCACAGTGTTGGGGAAAGTTACTTTGAAAAGTAATGCATTACAATATTGCATTACTCCCAAAAAAAGTTAGTTGGGTACAGTAGAGTACAGTAGAGACAGAGTACAGTAGAGTACAGTAGAGATAGAGTACAGTAGAGGTAGAGTACAGTAGAGATAGAGTACAGTAGAGATGGAGTACAGTAGAGTGCAGTAGAGGTAGAGTACAGTAGAGTACAGTAGAGTACAGTAGAGGTAGAGTACCATAGAGGTAGAGTACAGTAGAGGTAGAGTACAGTAGAGGTAGAGTACAGTAGAGGTAGAGTACCGTAGAGATAGAGTACAGTAGAGATGGAGTACAGTAGAGTGCAGTAGAGGTAGAGTACAGTAGAGTACAGTAGAGTGCAGTAGAGGTAGAGTACCATAGAGGTAGAGTACAGTAGAGGTAGAGTACAGTAGAGTACAGTAGAGGTAGAGTACCGTAGAGTACAGTAGAGATAGAGTACAGTAGAGTACAGTAGGGGTAGAGTACAGTAGGGGTATATTACAGTAGAGTGCAGAAGAGGTAGAGTGCCGTAGAGGTAGAGTACAGTAGAGTACAGTAGAGATAGAGTACAGTAGAGGTAGAGTACAGTAGAGATATAGTACAGTAGAGTACAGTAGAGATAGAGTGCAGTAGAGATAGAGTACAGTAGAGTGCAGTAGAGTACAGTACAGTACAGTAGAGTACAGTAGAGGTAGAGTACCATAGAGGTAGAGTACAGTAGAGGTGGAGTACAGTAGATTACAGTAGAGGTAGAGTACCGTAGAGGTAGAGTACAGTAGAGGTAGAGTACAGTAGAGTACAGTAGATATAGAGTACAGTAGAGTACAGTAGAGGTAGAGTACAGTAGAGTACAGTAGGGGTAGAGTACAGTAGAGTGCAGAAGAGGTAGAGTACAGTAGAGATAGAGTACAGTAGAGTACAGTAGGGGTAGAGTACAGTAGAGATAGAGTACAGTAGAGTGCAGAAGAGGTAGAGTACAGTAGAGATAGAGTACAGTAGAGTGCCGTAGAGGTAGAGTACAGTAGAGTACAGTAGAGATAGAGTACAGTAGAGTACAGTAGAGATAGTGTACAGTAGAGTACCGTAGAGGTAGAGTACAGTAGAGATAAAGTACAGTAGAGTACAGTACAGTAGAGGTAGAGTACAGTAGAATACAGTAGAGTACAGTAGAATACAGTAGAGTACAGTAGTTGGATCATGTGACTCACCCTCTACGTGCAGGTGTGTTCTGTGCCAGTCTTTGCCTTTGGAGTTGTCGGCCTCACACTCGTACAGACCTTCGTCCTCATACTGTATATCGTAGAGATGGAGGAGTGCTCCCGCCATACTGATGTCATGACGATGGGCCGGCAGCTCGCCATCTACCTTCCTCCAGTGGATCTGAGGGATGGGGCTGAACACACACACACACACACACACACACACACACACACACACACACACACACACACACACACACACACACACACACACACACACAATATAACACAGAGAAAACCTCTTAATCTTTTAAACACAATTAATAAATTAATCAGTGATAGACCTATCAGCCGGCAGCATTCAGAGCTTCATGCCAGAGCTGTGTAATTGTGTCAGTCAGCTATAGATGAAGACACGGCTGGAGAGGATGAAGACCTGCAGGACGTTTATCATAACTCTCTGAACGTCAAAAACATCCAGTTTTCTAAAGGTTTTAAAAATGTTTCTTCATGGTTATGTGAACATAAAGGGAAAACTGCATTTCATCATTCTTCAGTCATTATGGGAACGTTTGAATGTTCTCTGAACGTTCTGAAACAAGGAGTTACATTTAAAAAGATGTTAGACGAATGTCCACGTTTAATGAATGACGTATAAATGTTAAAGGCCAAATAATTTGGAACGAACGTTCTATTAACGTTACTAGAAAAACGTTGAGAGAACCTTGCCAGAACGTTCCCTGTTAGCTGTGGATTCAGTATGCAAATATTACAGTGATGTCACGAAAGAATGTTCAGTATTTAAAATAACATCAGTGTCGCTCAGTGGGAGATTTATAAAGAGCACATCTAATGCTGAGAAGATGAAAAATGATGATGAAAACTGAAATATTTGCAGAAAATTGCACTGAATAATAAATCGTTTGAGAGAAATGATTGAAGCGGTGCTTTTGCAAACAGCAGAAATCTTGTGGTTGGCGTTTTTTCTTACTTTCCCAGCGCGAAGCACTCGAGCGTGACGTTCTGCCCCGCCAGCGCGAAGACGTCAGGAGACTTGACTTTGATGTCAGCGGGATATTTCCTCACAGAACCTGAAGGAGAGCAGAGACGAGACTCTCAGTAGAGCTCCTGATCTGAGACTCAGAACACACTCATGATGTCGTGACAGTCACGGACGGCTGTAATCGTCACGGTGACCAGCTGGAGTGCCCTTGAGAGCCACCAGAGGGCGCTCCACATCAGACTACTGTCATTCCCTCACAAACTACATTTCCCAGAACTCACTGCCGGACTCATCATCGCTGACTGCATCCACCTGTGTCTCGTCACCCTGTCGGTCTCAGCCGGTTTAAACCATGTGCACTCGTTCATTCCCGGAGAAGTCTTGTTTAGTGTCACACTGCAATTCCAAGCATTCTCCTGGTTTTCGATCTTCTGTCCGGTTTCTTGGTTTCCTCTGTTTTTGCCTGTGCCCTTTGACCCCGTTACTGTTTGGACTGATTACCTTGGTTTATGACCTTTGCCTGTTTTCGACTGTATGTATATGTACTGAGTTGTTTGTACTGAGACATACTGTAACGTGCAGAGCTCAAACTTTCTCTCCAGTTCAAAACAACATGTATTGAAACTGAACAGCAGAAAGAACTGATTTCAACTATTGAGTGATCAGAAACTCTGAACAAACACGCGTGTGAAAGCTTGAGCTGTTCATCTGCTCATATTATGACAGATATGATTTCTTTAGGTAAGATTATTTGAGTGTGAACAGACCTAAAATAAGACCCAGCTCACTTCAGAGACCACAGACGGTGTGTTTTCCTTCAGATCTTCTGTCAGTTTGAACTATCGAGTGGTTTCTGCATCAGATCTAACATCCTCTGCATGAGCAAATAATGCAGGAATAGCATTAGTAAAGACAGAGATATTTCTGCAAGCGCTTGTGTTTCCAGCATGACCCACGAGAACAGACTCGCGCGCTGTTTCCAAAAGTGATCTTAGTGTGATTTTAAAACACTGAAGCGCTGAGACTCTGTTTTCATCGATACGAATCGGAATCGCTAAAATCCGGCCGATACGCAGCCCTGAGGACAGGGATAGTGTGTTTCCAGCATGCACTGGGAGACTCACGGTCGGCCATGGGCACCAGTGGGATGAACTTGCTGAAGACGCTCTTGGCGATGGACGGGCTGGAGACGAAGCAGGAGTAGTTCCCTCTGTCCGGCGCGCGCACCGTGGAGATGTACAGGTTCCCGGTGGTCTGAGACACGAACCGACGCTTATCCTGACGAATGAAGTCCGGAAACTCGTTCAGAATCCAGCGGAAGGACAGGTCCTCTGCAGAGACAGGAAGTGACATCACACGCGTGTTACTAATGTGTCCGTCAAATGCATCGATGAAACAAATCTTTTCTATATCTCCAATTCTAGAAGTATGTAAACGGATGAAGATAAAAGAGTGTGTTGTGAAAACGTGTGTGTGAAGAAATAGAAAGATCTGTAAACTTCTGTTTGATGTTACATGACTCTGTATGTTGTATGAAAGTACAAAAAGGTTGCTATGGTAACTCTCTAAATTACTGGCAATATATATGGATTAAGCCCCTCCCCCCATTTTTTTATTTTATTTATGTTATTATGATGTTGTTTACAATCTGCTGCTTGGTCTTATTGTGAAGGTGTTTAACAACGATAATATGTTAATGCCTGTTTGTTATTTGAAATGATTTAATAAAGTAAAAAAAAAAGAGAGAGAGAAAACATTGCTATGGTAACCTGGGAAGTGTGGGGGCGGGGCACACAGAAGCACCGCCCCCTGCCCCTCCCTCACAGAGACCGCCTCCCTCGCGTCAGTGGAGAACATGTCCAAGTCTGAAACCACACAACAGAGTCTAATTAACTCCACACATCACTGGCACACACAACTGCACACAACTGCACAAAACACACACTTCTGAGTCACAGAACACAGAACACACACTTCTGAGAGTTCAGCAGAACGAGCACAAGAGTCTCTGACAGCAGAAATTAATATCTGTCAAGCGCTGAACAATAACGGCTCTGTAAGAGAGTGTATGTGAGGGAGAGAGAGTGTGTGTGTGTGTGTGAGTGTGTGTGTGTGTGTGTGTGAGTGTGTGTGTGTGTCTAATAGAGCTGTTGTGTAAGAGACTCACAGCCGAACTGAACCGACGCTCTCCGGCTGACCACCGTCCCGAACTCATTGCTGGACACACACGAATAGTTCCCAGCATGCTTGCTCTTGTCCAGGAAACTGATGACCAGGTTTCCGTCCGTCAGGCTGTAGTGATCGTCAATGACGATATCAGTGTTGTTCAGTGTCCACCTGAGAACACACACACTCAGGATCAGAGACACACACACTCGCAGGATGACTGGTCAGATCATTGATGATTAATGCATCAGGAGTTCTAGCAGTCGAAATAATGCTAATGTTCAACGATATCTGCAGATTCAGAGATCACAGCAGCAAATGATTTTACAATATCAAAGATGGAATTTCTTTTCAACATTAATAATTAGCATTTAATTCATGTGTAATTATTATTAACCTTAAACTAACCCTTAAACCCCATAAAAAGTATATACACACACAGTATAGCCATCTACCACGTTCATTCATTAGTGTAGTATATATCTGTGGACATGGTAAGTAATGTTTGTATCCTGGTAAAGCATGGTAAAGCGTGGTAAAGCATGGTAAAGCATGGTAAAGTGTGGTAAAGCATGGTATAGCGTGGTAAAGCGTGGTAAAGTGTGGTAAAGCGTGGTAAAGCATGGTAAAGCATGGTAAAGTGTGGTAAAGCATGGTAAAGCGTGGTAAAGCATGGTAAAGCGTGGTAAAGTGTGGTAAAGCTTGGTAAAGCTTGGTAAAGTGTGGTAAAGCATGGTAAAGTGTGGTAAAGTGTGGTAAAGTGTGGTAAAGCGTGGTAAAGCCGCTGAGACCTGTATGTGGCGGGAGGGTTGGCTCGTGTCCTGCAGCTCATGATGATCTTGTCCTCCGGAGACTCTTCCGGGTAAATGGTGTCGACGGGCTGTTCCTCAAACACCGGCCCGAACCCTGACGACTCGTCTGAGACAGCGGGACACACACACACAGATGATGAGGGACAGCGGGACACACACAGCAAACACACTCAGAGATGAGGGACAGCTCCAATAACACACACACACAAGAGAAATAGTGCTGTCAAATCAATCATTCCTGATTAATCACATATAACATCAAAACTTGTAAATACATCATATGTGTGTGTGAGTGTGTATATATATATATATATATGCACACACACACACACACACTCAAACTTAGATGCGATTAATCGCGATTAAATCACTTAAAATAAAATAAATTTGCATAAAAATGAATAGATCTGTCAAAGAGATTGTGGAGAATATGTGGTTTACTTTGTAAATAAAAAAATGCTTAAAAGTAAGGTGATAAAACTCAAAATAAATAATTTGTGTGTGAAATACTTTTCTATTTTTATTTGTACATTTGTATTTTTGAAATACTAATTTATGAAAGTGTGATTTTCAGTTTCAGGTTTAGTCTAGAGATTGTGTTGTTGTTGTGTAGATGATGGTTAGGAAAAGTAAGTTAAGGCTTCAGCGTACAGCTTTTTCAGTCAATATGTGAAATTATGTATAATTATTATGGAATTGTGTATGAGGACCATAATCTTTGGAATCTGAAGTCCTATAAAAAACACTAAGCATGTATAATCAGTTTTCACAACACATGAACAGATGCAATAGAAAAATGACATAATTAAACATTATAAACATAAATAAATGACACTGTTTGTCTGAGTGAAATCTGATTTGACTGGATCAGGGGGAGTTGATGGATATTATTAGTTCATATTATTTTCTTTCGGTAACATCAGAAGAAAAGTAGAAAGTAAAACATTATGAAGATGACTCTCTTAACGTGCACTGATAAATTATGCAGAATAAGAGCATAATCATGTGCATTAAGAGAGTAAAGAGAGTCCATCGTGACCCCTGTCAGCGGCCGGTCAGAGGAAATCAATGGAGTCTGTACTTCCGGAAGCTGTTGCTCTCATTCGTCATGAGCGTATTTAGAGTGCTTGACTTTTATTGCATTATTTAAGTCACTTTAGAGCGTTCATCGCGGAACATTTGAGATGATAAAAACATGACTGATGTTCTGGAAACTGGTAGGGAGTGATTTGGTGAGTGTATGCGGACAGATGGAGGAACTGAAACTCTTCTGATGTTAGTTTCAGGAATCCGCTGGCGTCTCGCTGATCAGATATGAATTATTCACGAGCGGGGGGTGTAATCTTCAGTGCGCTCGTGATTTGATGTTATTAACTCGTCCAGGCGTCAGACGGGTCGGTTCCTGTTTACTGATCTAAAACAGGCTGGGTTATCATGCAGAAGCTTCTAAAACAAACAAACATGAATTAATGAGGCCAGACTCATCAAAACACAGAAAAAAATACATTTATATAAAGAAACTAAAGCATGTTCTTATAAACATTATTCATTTTCATCGTGACATTATTTCTTAATGCAAATTAAGCAACCCCTGTCCCAATTATTATTATTATCTTACTTCAATTATACTATACAATTTAAAAAAGTATTATATACAGTATATATATACAGTATATATATATATATATGAAAAAAACGTATGCAAATAGAAATGAATTCAAAATATGAACTATACTACGGCATCAGTGATATTACAGTATTCGAGTGTTTGATTGACGCTGAGCTCTGTGTGTGTGTTCTGTAAACCGCATGCAGTCGCGCGGATGAAACACACACAGATCAAAGTCTCTCCAGGAATCACTAAACGTCTGGAGAGCTCGCGGGCTCCCGAGGCTCTGATGGTGAACGGGTGCAGCCGGTCAGGCCTTGGAAATGGAAATTTCTAGATGACACCCTGTCATCTGCTTAATCTCCTGCTCCCCCACAATGCCCTGCTTCTTTATTACAGCCCTGAATCACTGTAACGTCTGTGGGATCTTCCCTGAACACAGAGCACATTCTCGTCTCCAAACCACGACGCAATAGGTTTCCAGCAACTGCAGTTTGTCGAAACATAATAAGTAATGTGATGGATATCATATTTTGGGATGATGTCAACTGAAATAAACCTCAGTAAATCACAGCGGAAACAAACAGTTCCTTAAAGCAGCGCTATGCAGTTTTGGCAATTTCTTCGCTGTTTTCTTACTGTTTGCTCGCGGGTTTCTCTATAGAGCTCCCCCTACAGCTTCGGAATAGATATTTGACAACACTGTCGTCTAAACTCGTTGGCGACTCTCCCCCCTCTGGTCATGTGCATTTGTTTTCAAAGAAGCCGGTGAACGCACGGAGCCATGTCCACTGAGGTATGATGATACACAGAAGGCCAGCATATACAGTGAGGAAAAATACAATCAGTAAGAATCCAACTACTAACATGGCCAAGACCAAAGAGCTGTCCAAAGATACTAGAGACAAAATTGTACACCTCCACAAGGCTGGAAAGGGCTACGGGGAAATTGCCAAGCAGCTTGGTGAAAAAAGGTCCACTGTT
Organism: Vimba vimba; assembly: GCA_022828995.1. Lineage (NCBI taxonomy): Eukaryota > Metazoa > Chordata > Actinopteri > Cypriniformes > Leuciscidae > Vimba > Vimba vimba. Next base: position 28,498,064 of record CM040841.1, on the reverse strand, counting down.
GGAGCAATCATTAGAAAATGGAAGAAGCTAAACATGACTGTCAATCTCCCTCGGACTGGGGCTCCATGCAAGATCTCACCTCGTGGGGTCTCAGTGATCCTAAGAAAGGTGAGAAATCAGCCCAGAACTACACGGGAGGAGCTGGTCAATGACCTGAAAAGAGCTGGGACCACCGTTTCCAAGGTTACTGTTGGTAATACACTAAGACGTCATGGTTTGAAATCATGCATGGCACGGAAGGTTCCCCTGCTTAAACCAGCACATGTCAAGGCCCGTCTTAAGTTTGCCAATGACCATTTGGATGATCCAGAGGAGTCATGGGAGAAAGTCATGTGGTCAGATGAGACCAAAATAGAACTTTTTGGTCATAATTCCACTAAACGTGTTTGGAGGAAGAAGAATGATGAGTACCATCCCAAGAACACCATCCCTACTGTGAAGCATGGGGGTGGTAGCATCATGCTTTGGGGGTGTTTTTCTGCACATGGGACAGGGCGACTGCACTGTATTAAGGAGAGGATGACCGGGGCCATGTATTGCGAGATTTTGGGGAACAACCTCCTTCCTTCAGTTAGAGCATTGAAGATGGGTCGAGGCTGGGTCTTCCAACATGACAATGACCCGAAGCACACAGCCAGGATAACCAAGGAGTGGCTCTGTAAGAAGCATATCAAGGTTCTGGCGTGGCCTAGCCAGTCTCAAACCTAAACCCAATAGAGAATCTTTGGAGGGAGCTCAAACTCCGTGTTTCTCAGCGACAGCCCAGAAACCTGACTGATCTAGAGAAGATCTGTGTGGAGGAGTGGGCCAAAATCCCTCCTGCAGTGTGTGCAAACCTGGTGAAAAACTACAGGAAACCTTTGACCTCTGTAATTGCAAACAAAGGCTACTGTACCAAATATTAACATTGATTTTCTCAGGTGTTCAAATACTTATTTGCAGCTGTATCATACAAATAAATAGTTAAAAAATCATACATTGTGATTTCTGAATTTTTTTTTTTAGATTATGTCTCTCACAGTGAACATGCACCTACGATGACAATTGCAGACCCCTCCATGATTTCTAAGTGGGAGAACTTGCAAAATAGCAGGGTGTTCAAATACTTATTTTCCTCACTGTAAATGTATGTGTGCAGTGCCGTAAAGCAGTTCGTTACATCGCGAGACCTGATATCACGCGATACTTCCTGACGCTGAGGCCGGCGGCCCAAAGTTGCTAGGGTGGTTTTTCCGCTCACAGGCGCTGGGGGAAACGGGACGGCCACTATTCAACCCGAAAATAGTCATATAACCATTCCAATGACTCCGAAGCTGTTCAGTTAAGGTAAATTAAGCTAAAAAAAACTGCATAGTTCCCCTTTAAGATGGACAGTTGAACTCACCTCCAAAGACTCCTGGGAAATCGGCACACACCGAGCAAACTGAAACACAAAACACAATAATCATTTTATCTCCATTATCTTATTTTCATTGTCTTTGGAAGACTGAATCCTAATTGAGCATTAAGTCTGATTAAGCAGGAGTCTTGGTGCAGATCCTCTCTGTGTCTCTTTATAAAGCAGCGACTGCTGATGTGTGTGTGAGACAGCGGCTGATCAGAGCTGATGTGTGTGTGAGACAGCGGCTGATCAGAGCTGATGTGTGTGTGAGATAGTGGCTGATCAGAGCTGATGTGTGTGTGAGACAGCGGCTGATCAGAGCTGATGTCCTCTGATCACTGACCGTTTGCAGTAACACAGGACAACAGCAGATCTGATTCAGCAGGTTTCAGTCATACACTCACAGCGAGAGGAAGGTTATAGTATTGTTACTCACAGCGAGAGGAAGGTTATAGTATTGTTACTCACAGCGAGAGGAAGGTTATAGTATTGTTACTCACAGCGAGAGGAAGGTTATAGTATTGTTACTCACAGCGAGAGGAAGGTTATAGTATTGTATACTCACAGCGAGAGGAAGGTTATAGTATTGTTACTCACAGCGAGAGGAAGGTTATAGTATTGTATACTCACAGCGAGAGGAAGGTTATAGTATTGTTACTCACAGAGAGAGGAAGGTTATAGTATTGTTACTCACAGCGAGAGGAAGGTTATAGTATTGTTACTCACAGCGAGAGGAAGGTTATAGTATTGTTACCCACAGCGAGAGGAAGGTTATAGTATTGTATACTCACAGCGAGAGGAAGGTTATAGTATTGTTACTCACAGAGAGAGGAAGGTTATAGTATTGTTACTCACAGCGAGAGGAAGGTTATAGTATTGTTACTCACAGCGAGAGGAAGGTTATAGTATTGTATACTCACAGCGAGAGGAAGGTTATAGTATTGTATACTCACAGCGAGAGGAAGGTTATAGTATTGTTACTCACAGCGAGAGGAAGGTTATAGTATTGTATACTCACAGCGAGAGGAAGGTTATAGTATTGTTACTCACAGCGAGAGGAAGGTTATAGTATTGTATACTCACAGCGAGAGGAAGGTTATAGTATTGTTACTCACAGAGAGAGGAAGGTTATAGTATTGTTACACACAGCGAGAGGAAGGTTATAGTATTGTTACTCACAGCGAGAGGAAGGTTATAGTATTGTATACTCACAGCGAGAGGAAGGTTATAGTATTGTATACTCACAGCGAGAGGAAGGTTATAGTATTGTTACTCACAGCGAGAGGAAGGTTATAGTATTGTTACTCACAGAGAGAGGAAGGGTATAGTATTGTTACTCACAGCGAGAGGAAGGTTATAGTATTGTTACTCACAGCGAGAGGAAGGTTATAGTATTGTTACTCACAGCGAGAGGAAGGTTATAGTATTGTATACTCACAGCGAGAGGAAGGTTATAGTATTGTTACTCACAGCGAGAGGAAGGTTATAGTATTGTACACTCACAGCGAGAGGAAGGTTATAGTATTGTTACTCACAGCGAGAGGAAGGTTATAGTATTGTTACTCACAGCGAGAGGAAGGTTATAGTATTGTTACTCACAGCGAGAGGAAGGTTATAGTATTGTTACTCACAGCGAGAGGAAGGTTATAGTATTGTATACTCACAGCGAGAGGAAGGTTATAGTATTGTACACTCACAGCGAGAGGAAGGTTATAGTATTGTTACTCACAGCGAGAGGAAGGTTATAGTATTGTTACTCACAGCGAGAGGAAGGTTATAGTATTGTTACTCACAGCGAGAGGAAGGTTATAGTATTGTTACTCACAGCGAGAGGAAGGTTATAGTATTGTACACTCACAGCGAGAGGAAGGTTATAGTATTGTATACTCACAGCGAGAGGAAGGTTATAGTATTGTTACTCACAGCGAGAGGAAGGTTATAGTATTGTTACTCACAGCGAGAGGAAGGTTATAGTATCAGGGGTTAAAGTGAAAAAAAATCCTGAGCCTGAAATTTTTGTGTGTGTGTGTGTGTGTGTGTGTGTGTGGGGGGGGGGGGGGGGGGGGGCTTCATTGACACCATTTATTTTCAAGCATGTTAATGGCATATTTTTATGAATGAAAACCAGTATCACTGATATAGCTACTTATGTCTCGATGAAAATTTATTTTTCCAAAATTTTAAACATTTATTAGGCTTAAAAAATATAACAACTTTTAATTTAAGTGAACTTGATCACTTAAATCCTCACTTTTTTTGTAAACAAAACCTTTGTAAACAATCCTCACTTAAACCCATAATAAATGTCATATTTACCTGTACCTTATGTCTAACCGATGTGAATTATATAGCAATTGAATATGTTTATAAAACAGTCCGTACTGCATAAATTATAAATGAAAAATAGATTAATCCTTAAGCGTTGAGCACTTAGTAATTTTCTCTGTTCCCATTGTTCTTTGGTTAACTTTACTAACAGAGAGAATTGCTGTCACTTTAATACCCGCCGCTGCTGACAGGATCTCATTCTCTACTTCCATTTAAGATTGTATTTAACTCATTTGACTGTTCTTGTGAAGATACTCGACAAAACTGACATTTTGGCATAAATGTGTGTGTTAGTTCGTTTAAGCGAGAAAGAGAACTCGATGGCGCGCTGTCGACTGCGATACTGGCGCGCGTCTTTGTGTGTGTGTGTGTGTGTGTGTGTGTGTGTGTGTGTGTGTTTCAGGAGGACATTCACTGACAGCGCGTTCTCTTTTGCCTTCTCCCGCATTGATAGTTTAAAACATTTGCGTGAAGGAGAGCATGATCATATAACCCAAAAGGATGACAGAAAGAACGGGACGCTGCGATAAATATTTTAACACGTTAAGCTGGACAAAAATTAATCGCATGCGTTTACGTTGACGTTAGGCTACTTGTCATACATTGCTGACAGAAAATGCTGCGGTTTAAAGTGGACTCGTTTTCATGGTAGGCCTACACAGAATGTTTTTTTTTTTTTTTTTTGTAAGCTACACAGAATATTTAATTAAATATTAAAATTAAATATTTAGCTAAGTCTGAAGTTACCAATTATGTTAACGTTAGCTCAGTTATCAACAGGTGTAGACAGAAAATATGATTATCCTGACCTGAGCTAATTTACTGAATCAACCAACTCACATCTCCTTTTTTTCTTTTCATCCATGATGACATTAAAGTCACCTGTTTCTAGCGTTTCATCGCTGTCTGTGCCGCAACCGCTACTTGCTCATTAGAACATTCAGTGAGCTATTTTACACAGGCTCGGTCCTTCCTCCGTGGCAATGACGGCGTAAGGACGGTGCGGTTAAACATCATAACAAACGAATTTGAGTGGGGGTGGGGGGGACAACGGGATTTTGGAAAGTGTCCCCATAGGAAATTTCGCCCGTGGGTAGGACATCATCCCCAAGCTTCATGAACTAGCGCTCCTTTCCCCGACAACGCTAACGTGACGTATAAATCTCAATCACACTGTGTTGCCAGGCCCCGCCCTGCTCTGCTTCTGATAGGCTTGTAACGTTAGTAAGAGCTGCGTTCCTTTCATATGATTGGTAGGTGAAATCAATTGACTCGAAAATATTAAACCGCATGCTATTTTTTTTTTCTTCCTCACGGCCGCACGCCGGAGATCCGGCACGGTGCCGGAATACTTTAAGCCCTGTAGTATTGTACACTCACAGCGAGAGGAAGGTTATAGTATTGTATACTCACAGCGAGAGGAAGGTTATAGTATTGTTACTCACAGCGAGAGGAAGGTTATAGTATTGTATACTCACAGCGAGAGGAAGGTTATAGTATTGTTACTCACAGCGAGAGCGGAGAGAGGTGGCGATCAGCAGGACGAGGGCCGTGCGGCTCATGGCTCCAGGGATCATGGCTTAAATCAGATCTTCAGACATCAGGAGCTGCTGGGATTCCCTGAGGAGAGAAACATGGATAATGAGATGAGCAGCGCGCCTGATATAGAGCAGATTCCTGATCTGCACCATCTCAGCCACAGACTCTCAAATATGAATCCTAGAACTGAAAAGGCAGCTATATATTGTCATGTATAGAAACCCACTTTAGACTCAATTAAACTAACCCATATCCTACACACAGGAGTGTGGCACCACACAGAGACTTCAGATGTTTCTGATGATCTCAATAACGTCTCAATCGCTCTCTGATTGGCTCACAGTAGTATGAAGACGAAACACAAAGAATAACTAGAAGTTATTCCTCCTGCAGCTTTCTTCCCCTCTCTACTTTCTTTTTTGATAACCCGATTTAATTTTTTTACAGATTAAACAGATTTTTACATTCTCCTATTTTTAAAAACCCACTGATCTAAACTATAGCCTTAACCAGACTGACCTCTCAGCTGGTTAGTAGCTCAACTGATCAACCACCCAAACCAGTGTGGAGAGAATAATGACCTGTATTATGGTACATTTCTGCAGCAGACGGTCACATGATCATGATAATCAGCTGTTTAATATTCAAATCTCCTCACAATGACACACACAAGCTGCTTTCAATGCGGATTTGCACATGAACTGAATGAAAGGGAAATTATGAGCGAGAAGAACAGAGAGAGAGACACATGATCTCCTTCACATCTCAACTGTTTCTCCTACAGACATGACATGTCCGATGTTTCTTATGATCTCGTGTGTGTCTCGTATAGAGATCTCAATAACATCACGCTCGCTCTCAGACTGGCTCTCAGTATTATGGAGACGCAAACGGATCAGTGCCAGAATCCATTAACTGTGACGAGCTCAAGCAGAGATATACTGTGGTATCTACAGAGAATACCACGGTACATTGTGTTTAGTTGTCGATGTAAGGTAATATCAGTAAATTACATCATACTATTGATTGTTTATGCACAAACATGCATCCATCACTGGCTCCGGAATCATCACATCTTTCCACATTATTCCAGCGGATTGTTTCTGCTTCCTGATGGAGTCGCTGATGATTCCATTAGAGGCGGATGGAGATCTGTGCACTGACAACACACACACACACACACACACACACACACACACACACACACACACACACACACACACACACACACACACACACACACATAGTATTTACTTGCCCTCCTTGTGTCACTTAAACCTGCAAGATTTGGAACCAAACAACATTGAACCGCACTGACATTCATTTCACGAGTTCACACAAATAATTAGATTATAATTAGAATAATTAGCTGTCCGGGGGAAGGTGGCCCGAATCCAGAGGACTCCCCATATCCATGGCTGGGATAGGAATAATTGGGAGTGAGGAGTCGGGGGGGGGGGGGGGTAATTGGTGAAGACTGCGGAAAAGACTGTGGAGGAATATATATATATACAGGCCTCCACTGATAGAGTGGATCATCTGAACGTGCTCTTCCCGAATTTTGTTTATAAAATATAATTTGTATGGACAAAAATGTTCTGCTCACCAAGGCCACATTTATTTGATCAAAAATACAATAAAATAATGAAATGTTATTGCAATGTAAATCATCTGTTTTCTCTGTGCATATAAAGAGTAATTTGTTCCTGTGATCAAAGCTGAATGTTCAGCATCATTACTCCAGTCTTCAGTGTCACATGATCCTCCAGAAATCACTCTAATATGATGATCTGATGCTCAACAAACATTTATGATTATTATCAGTGATGAAAACAGTTGAGCTGCTTCAGATTTCTGTGGAAACTGATACATTTTATTCTTCAGGATTCTTTGATGAATAGAATGTTCAAAAGAACAGCATTTATTTGAAATAGAGTCTTTTGTAACATTATAAATGTGTTTCGCTCAGTTTAACGTGTCCTTGATGCAGTTTGATGTTTGTGCTGAATATAACACTCGCGGCTCATAAACGCTCGTCTCCAGACGTCACGACCCACACCAGGAGCTGACTGACCTTCATCTGAAGCTCAATGTTGTGTGTGTGTTGATTCAGCGTGTTCAAGTGCTTTGTGTTCAAACTCAGCCAATTTCAGCTGAATAATAACAGCATTGAACAGGCAGGAACCAGCAGATCAATGAGAAACGCTTAGCTGAGGAAAACACACCAATACATGAGGTCAGGAATTATTATCGGTCACACACACACACACACACTCGAGACTACAGACAGTCAGTGCTGGACGTGACATCGTCATCCAGATCATCACGTCACCGCCACAGAATAGACACATTCATGATTCTCCAGACACACATGCTAATGTTGAGCCTTTACAGCACCAACACACACTACAGTACACACTACTGTACACACAGGGGTCAAGGGTCAAGTTAAGAAACAGTCATACAAGTGTTTTGATACTCATACTCAGTGTTTTGAGATGCAGCGTTTACTGAGCCGTACATCTCTGACACGCTGCACATAACTAATAACCACAGCCTTTGCCAGTTCATAATCGTGATAAGCCAAACAGGTTTAAGTGCGATTACATGTCCATGTGATTAATCGAGCAGCGCTGTAAAGCACAGTAACACCGCAGTGAGTGTGACACCATGAAACACATCATCATTCCCGTCTGGCGTCCCACGAGGCCTCAGAATCACAGCTCAGTGTGTGTGTGTGTGTGTGTGTGTGTGTGTGTCCCAGATCTCGAGCTCACTGTCCCTGGACGGGGCGTATCTGAGATCAGGAGAGATCAGATTAACTGTGGGACGCTGAAGAGAAACCCTGCGGTGAACGACGGGACTCGACGTTCATCAGCAACTCCAGGTGCATGATGGGTAAAACACAGCCAGGCTTTGATCAGGCCGCTCGCAACATCAACATCATATCTGGATTATCCAAGTTACCAGAGTGTGTTAAAGATCTAAAATATTGGATGACCTGTAATGTTTTTCTATTAAGTTCAGATAAGACTGATGTATTACTTCTCGGACCAAAAACCCGAACACAAAATCTCTTAGAATATTATTAGCATATAGAAGGATGTACTGTAACTTCATCCTCTACCGTTAAAGAACTGGGCTTGTCTTTCGAAAATCATATTTCATATGTGGTTTTTAAACGATTACAAACTTATATTACATTGATTTGAATAGTTGAGCCTCTTCAGTCAGGACTATAGTCATGCGATAGCGCTGGGACAGTGTCACATCTCTCTATCAGTGGACAATGGAGAACATGTTGATCTTACTTGATCTCAGGGCAGCTTTCCATATGGTGGACCATGAGATTTTAATTAAATGTTTAGAAAACTGGTTTGGTCTGAAGGGCATTGTCCTGTAAGATTTAACCCATTTCAGGACATTGTCCTTCAGACCAACCCAGTTTTCTAAACACGTAATTAAAATCTCATGGTCCACCATATGGAAAGCCACACTGAGATTAAGTAAGATCCCACAAGGGTCAGTCCTTGCTCCGTTATATGTTAACTCTGATCTATCTTCCGAAAATACCATGTTTACGCGGATGATACTCAGATTTCTGTGCCAGTGAGACAGTCAAAATACAAACTCAAGTGACGCTTTCTTAGCATGTCCACGAGACTTCACGGCCTGGATGCAAAGAGTTAGAAGCTTCACAAAACCAAGCCGAGGTAACTGTGTTCGGCCCTGGCAGGGGTGCTGTCAGTCGATCTTTGAAATCAACCCCACTGTCTGATTTTAGGAAATCTAGTGTGAACATTCTGGGTTTTGTTTTGGACAGTAATTTAAAAATGGATAGTAAAATAGATTCAGTTGTGAGAACCAGTTTTTTGAATTTACGTCTTTTAGCAAAAACAAAATCATTTTTATCAGTTCCAGATTTTGATTGCAGACCAGTTTTACAGCTTTGGTCTTCACACGAATGGACTATTGTAACACTTATTTTTTGGGGGTATTGATGCTAAATCACTAGCCCGCTTACAGAAAGACCAGAACGCAGTGGCAGGATCAAATCTGCCAAAAAATATGACTCTGTTACGCCGCTATTAATTTCAATAAGATTCTCATACTTGTTCTTAAGGCTCTTTACAATAAGGCACACATGTCCATGTCCAACATGCTGTCAGTATATACTCCCCAGATCCTGGAGATCATCAGCTTCTTCTATGTGTCCAAACACAAACATAAGGGCGATAGAGCTTTCTCACGAGCGGGTCCAGAACTTCGGAACGATCTCCCCCTCTCTATTAGATCACCAGCTACTTTCAGCGTTAGGCTAAAATCACATCTGAGAACTCTCATGAAGGGGTTTCCATTGCAGATGTGTCTGTTTTATGTGGTTCTATGAACTGAATTGAATCAAGGTCACGGGTTCGATCCCCAAGGAAGGCATGAAGTATCAGCGTGTCCTAGTTCCCGCTCAAACTGACCCATTAGTCTGAGCGTTTGAGGCGTTCTGCTGTATTGTGTTCAGCGTCTTTCAGAGAGCTGCAGATTTGGGTCACGGCTTTCATCGTCGCTCTGAACGAACACGACAGACGAAACATCACCGAATCATCCAGGATCACTCCAGGTGAACATTAACACACATCTAATACACCACATCTAAACTATAGCACACATTAAACACACTGATGCTTCTGTCCAAACACTCACCATCAACAAGAAGAAAAGAAGGAAATCTGGGAATCCTGGGAGGATGAAGTGATTTTCATTTTACAGAGCCACAGTCAGCATGTGCAGAAAACAGAGATCCTCATGAAGAGACGCCAGTGTTAGACTTCAGCTCGATATCTCAATATTCCAGCATGTTCTCTGAGTCACTGAGCGAACGAGAAACAGCCTTCAGCTCAAACACTGCCTTACTGTACATCACTGGACATACACACCAAAACATGACATTAATGAACTCTCACATTTCATCAGCACACAGGGTCAAGGAGACACACACACACACACACACGAGCAAACACTGCCATCACCGTGAATAGCACCAAACATGAATAAACGGCATCTATTCTTGATTATATTTGTACGATTTCTTCTGATAGGCTACTGTATAAACACTCTAGCTGTTTTAATTAGTAAGAGAAGATCTAGTTATCAAATCAAGTTAAATGTATTTGTGCAGCACTTCACAATATACTGTTTCAAAGCAGCTTTACAGGAATGCTAATGTTTATAATATCTTAATGTCTTCATGCCTTATATTCACATTTATCAGAGTACAGCTGGATGATAATAGTTACATTTTATGATGATACAAACAATCATACAGTGTATGAATACTTTGAACTCTGACACACACTCGTTACTCTGACACACTCATTACTGACACACTCGTTACTCTGACACACTCGTTACTCTGACACACTCGTTACTCTGACACACACTCGTTACTCTGACACACTCGTTACTCTGAGACACACTCGTTACTCTGACACACACTCGTTACTCTGACACACTTGTTACTCTGACACACTCGTTACTCTGACACACTCGTTACTCTGAGACACACTCGTTACTCTGACACACACTCGTTACTCTGACACACACTCATTACTGACACACTCGTTACTCTGACACACACTCGTTACTCTGACACACTCGTTACTCTGACACACACTCGTTACTCTGACACACTCGTTACTCTGACACACACTCGTTACTCTGACACACACTCGTTACTCTGACACACTCGTTACTCTGACACACACTCGTTACTCTGACACACTCGTTACTCTGACACACACTCGTTACTCTGACACACTCGTTACTCTGACACACTCGTTACTCTGACACACACTCGTTACTCTGACACACTCGTTACTCTGACACACACTCGTTACTCTGACACACTCGTTACTCTGACACACACTCGTTACTCTGACACACACTCTTTACTCTGACACACTCGTTACTCTGACACACACTCGTTACTCTGACACACACTCATTACTCTGACACACACTCATTACTCTGACACACACTCATTACTCTGACACACTCGTTACTCTGACACACACTCGTTACTGACACACTCGTTACTCTGACACACACTCGTTACTCTGACACACACTCGTTACTGACACACTCGTTACTCTGACACACACTCGTTACTCTGACACACACTCATTACTGACACACTCGTTACTCTGACACACACTCGTTACTCTGACACACTCGTTACTCTGACACACACTCGTTACTGACACACTCGTTACTCTGACACACACTCGTTACTCTGACACACACTCATTACTGACACACTCGTTACTCTGACACACACTCGTTACACTCGTTACTCTGACACACACTCGTTACTCTGACACACTCGTTACTCTGACACACACTCTTTACTCTGACACACACTCTTTACTCTGACACACTCATTACTGACACACACTCTTTACTCTGACACACACTAGTTACTCTGACACACTCGTTACTCTGACACACACTAGTTACTCTGACACACTCTTTACTCTGACACACTCATTACTGACACACACTCGTTACTCTGACACACTCGTTACTCTGACACACACTCGTTACTCTGACACACACTCTTTACTCTGACACACTCGTTACTCTGACACACACTCGTTACTCTGACACACACTCATTACTCTGACACACACTCGTTACTCTGACACACTCGTTACTCTGACACACTCGTTACTCTGACACACACTCGTTACTCTGACACACTCGTTACTCTGACACACACTCGTTACTCTGACACACTCGTTACTCTGACACACACTCGTTACTCTGACACACTCGTTACTCTGACACACACTCGTTACTCTGACACACTCGTTACTCTGACACACACTCGTTACTCTGACACACTCGTTACTCTGACACACACTCGTTACTCTGACACACTCGTTACTCTGACACACACTCGTTACTCTGACACACTCGTTACTCTGACACACTCGTTACTCTGACACACACTCGTTACTCTGAGACACACTCGTTACTCTGACACACTCGTTACTCTGAGACACACTCGTTACTCTGACACACACTCGTTACTCTGACACACACTCATTACTGACACACTCGTTACTCTGACACACACTCGTTACTCTGACACACTCGTTACTCTGACACACACTCGTTACTCTGACACACTCGTTACTCTGACACACACTCGTTACTCTGACACACACTCGTTACTCTGACACACTCGTTACTCTGACACACACTCGTTACTCTGACACACTCGTTACTCTGACACACACTCGTTACTCTGACACACTCGTTACTCTGACACACTCGTTACTCTGACACACACTCGTTACTCTGACACACTCGTTACTCTGACACACACTCGTTACTCTGACACACTCGTTACTCTGACACACACTCGTTACTCTGACACACACTCTTTACTCTGACACACTCGTTACTCTGACACACACTCGTTACTCTGACACACACTCATTACTCTGACACACACTCATTACTCTGACACACACTCATTACTCTGACACACTCGTTACTCTGACACACACTCGTTACTGACACACTCGTTACTCTGACACACACTCGTTACTCTGACACACACTCGTTACTGACACACTCGTTACTCTGACACACACTCGTTACTCTGACACACACTCATTACTGACACACTCGTTACTCTGACACACACTCATTACTGACACACTCGTTACTCTGACACACACTCGTTACTCTGACACACTCGTTACTCTGACACACACTCGTTACTCTGACACACACTCATTACTGACACACTCGTTACTCTGACACACACTCGTTACACTCGTTACTCTGACACACACTCGTTACTCTGACACACTCGTTACTCTGACACACACTCTTTACTCTGACACACACTCTTTACTCTGACACACTCATTACTGACACACACTCTTTACTCTGACACACACTAGTTACTCTGACACACTCGTTACTCTGACACACACTAGTTACTCTGACACACTCTTTACTCTGACACACTCATTACTGACACACACTCGTTACTCTGACACACTCGTTACTCTGACACACACTCGTTACTCTGACACACACTCTTTACTCTGACACACTCGTTACTCTGACACACACTCGTTACTCTGACACACACTCATTACTCTGACACACACTCGTTACTCTGACACACTCGTTACTCTGACACACTCGTTACTCTGACACACACTCGTTACTCTGACACACTCGTTACTCTGACACACACTCGTTACTCTGACACACTCGTTACTCTGACACACACTCGTTACTCTGACACACTCGTTACTCTGACACACACTCGTTACTCTGACACACTCGTTACTCTGACACACACTCGTTACTCTGACACACTCGTTACTCTGACACACACTCGTTACTCTGACACACACTCATTACTGACACACACTCGTTACTCTGACACACACTCGTTACACTCGTTACTCTGACACACACTCGTTACTCTGACACACACTCGTTACACTCGTTACTCTGACACACACTCGTTACACTCGTTACTCTGACACACACTCGTTACTCTGACACACACTCGTTACACTCGTTACTCTGACACACACTCGTTACTCTGACACACTCGTTACTCTGACACACACTCGTTACACTCGTTACTCTGACACACACTCGTTACACTCGTTACTCTGACACACACTCGTTACTCTGATACACACTCGTTACACTCGTTACTCTGACACACACTCTTTACTCTGACACACTCATTACTGACACACACTCTTTACTCTGACACACACTAGTTACTCTGACACACTCATTACTCTGACACACACTCGTTACTCTGACACACTCTTTACTCTGACACACTCATTACTGACACACACTCGTTACTCTGACACACTCGTTACTCTGACACACACTCGTTACTCTGACACACACTCTTTACTCTGACACACTCGTTACTCTGACACACACTCGTTACTCTGACACACACTCATTACTCTGACACACACTCGTTACTCTGACACACTCGTTACTCTGACACACACTCATTACTGACACACTCGTTACTCTGACACACACTCGTTACTCTGACACACTCGTTACTCTGACACACACTCGTTACTGACACTCGTTACTCTGACACACACTCGTTACTCTGACACACACTCGTTACTCAGACACACTCGTTACTCTGACACACACTCGTTACTCCGACACACTTTTATCTCTGACTGATCACAGAAAACTTCCTTAAATGTAATATTGAAACAAGCATTTTCTGTAAAGACTGTATTGTAAAAAGCTCTATAGAAATAAACTTGAATCGAATCAGGCAGTTGAGATTTGCTATATAGTAAAGAACATTGCTGAATGTACATTATTTAAGGAGATATAAAGTTAGACATATATAACTAACTTTCTCCTCACGAGACTCTCTAGCAGACAAACACAGGTTTAAATACGCACACGCATGTCATGTGTCTTCAGCTGGTGTTGGTCGTACACCAGAGTACACGAGAGTCGGCCGTGGTGAAGTGTGTCCTTGAGGAATTAAGCATCATCTCAACAATAAGTCGTTCTTCAGGGCGCCGTGACTGTCACTGGCGTCTGACACACACACAGATGCGCCACTGTACGACAGAAAGAGCCATTCACACATCCAGACTTCATGAATCTGAACAATCACACATCAGAGTTTAAATGGAGTCTCAATGGCCTGGTTTCACAGACAGAGCTTATATTAAGCCAGGATTAGACCATTTAAGTAGTTTTTTAAACGTGCCTTAGAGAAGAACATTACTGGTGTGCATCTGGAGACAAAACAAACAGCTCAAACATGCTTAAGCCTTGTCTGTGAAACCAGGCATAAATCACATGTACTGCTCACACTTCTGTCTCAACACATTCTCTCTGCTGAACTGTGTGTGAAATGAACAAATACAAACGTCTCTTCTAAATCTAATGAGAAATGCCAGCACATATTGAGGTATTAGACTTGCGCATTTCATGATGATCAAATCAAATCAAATCAAGTATATTTGTATAGCGCTTTTCACAATACAGATTGTATCAAAGCAGCTTCACAGTATTAAATTAAAATAAAATAATACAACAAAGTTTGTTTCTAGTGGAATTTATTGATTGATAGAATCAAATTAAATATCCCCAAAATATCCCCAACTGAGCAAGCCAAAGGCAACAAACAGCATGAAGATCAATAAATCATTTTGAGATCATCAGCATTAATGTGTGTCTGATCTGAAATCTACCAAAAACTGATGAATTTAGACAGTGAGATGCATTTCATTATTATTTATATTAAATTAAAATATTATAAAAATAATGTTAATAATGTAAATTTAAATTAAATGTAAAATGTAATTAAAATAATATTAATATTAATGTAAATTAAATTAAAATTGTACTTAAACTAAAATATTGTTACAAATAATATTAATATTGTCACTCAAATTAGTTTAAAATAAATTAAAATATAGTTAAAATAATATTATTGTAACTTAAAATATTACATTTTATATAAAAGTATTGTTACAAATATGTTATTATTATTAATAATACAAATATTGTTAAAGGGGTCCTATTATGCTTTTTCATTTTTTTTACTTTAGTTAGTGTGTAATTTTGCTGTTTGAGCACAAAAAAGATCAAAGTCAAAATCCAAAGGGAGATATTTTATTTAAAAAAAAATCCACTTTCCAAGAACTACAACGAACGGTTAGTTTGGAATACAACACGAATTTTGAAGTCATAATGTTCCTCATTTAAATAATCCCAGCCCACGGAATATGCAGAAAAGCAGAAGAGGCCTGTTTGAGCTGCTGCTGTCAAAGAGACCATGTATTTTCCACAACTCATTTATTTTAGAATGGTTCAAATGTATTTTAAACACTGTTCCTGCCCATACAGAAAAAAAAATATATTGAAATATATTTTAAAGTGTCAAAAATATATGTGGCATATATTCCAAATACATTGAAATATATTTATTTATTTATTTATACAGGTAAGTTGACTGAGAACAAGTTCTCATTTACAGCAATGACCTGTGTAGGTCACACAGAAAAAAAGAGAAATACAGTCAGAAGTGCAATATACAGTAAAACAAGCTTTTAATAAATTAAAAGCAATTAAAAGGAAAACAAAAGTAATAAAATGATCCTTAAGCAGACATCTAAAATGCCGTAAAGGCATCAGATCATCCAGTTTAAAAGTACATTGTAATTCATTCAAGTGTGATGGGCAGAACAACTGAAAGCAGATCTATCCAGTTCAGAGGAGATCTTTGGGATCTGAAGTAATAGCCATCCCTGAGCTCTGGTCTGATAACCAGACCTTCTAACAGCTAAAAGTGAATTAATATAAGATGGAAGTTTGTGCAAAAGAGCTTTGTACACAAAAAGTGCAAAATGCATTTCTCTACGAGATTTTAAGGGCAGCCAATTTACTTTCTGATAAAGTGTGCAAGGATGGGTACTAAACCTGTCCCCTGTAATGAAACGAATGGCACTATGATATACAGCATCGAGAGGTTTTAGAACAGAAGCAGAGGCATGCATATAGATTGTGTCTCCATAATCAATTACAGGTAAAAAAGTGGATTCAACAATTTGTTTTCTATTATTTAGAGTCAAACAAGATTTGTTTCTATAAAAGAAACCCATTCTAACTCTTAGTTTCTTTACCAACTCATCAACATGCGTATTAAAGGAGAGCCTGTCATCAATCCAGATCCCCAAATATTTATAAACATGAACACGGTCAATAGAGGCACCATCCAATGTGCAAAAACATAAATCATCACCTATTTTCTGTTGTCTATTTGAAAAAAGCATATACTTGGTTCTGCCTACGTTAACTACCAGTTTCAATTCAACAAAGACCTTCTGTAGCTGTAAAGGCAGATTGTAGCTCAAAATGGGCCTGGTCAGCTGTAGGGGCAATAGCAGAAATAACCGTATCATCAGCATAGAGGTGAAGGTGACAATTTTTTATAGCTGAACCAATATTATTGATATAAACAGAAAAAAGAACTGGACCTAAAATCGATCCCTGTGGGACGCCCTTCAAAAGCTCAAGAAAACCTGATTTAACACCATCAGTGGAAACACACTGTGTTCTATTTGTCAGATAATTTTCAAACCATCTGCAGGCCGTCAAGTCTAATCCAATTGATGACAGCCTATTTAGAAGTAAAGAATGATCCACAGTGTCGAAAGCCTTCGATAGATCTATAAACAGGGCTGCACAATGCTTCTTTTTATCCATACCACTTATAATGTCATCCAGTACCCGAGTAACAGCGGAGGTGGTGCTATGACCAGGTCTGAAACCTGACTGATATGTTTTCAAAATGCAATGTTCGTCTAAAAAGGAGCGCAACTGCAGATTTACTATTTTCTCAAATATTTTCACAAGACATGAAAGCCTTGAAATGGGTCTATAATTGTTTAAATCACTGGGATCACCACATTTGAAAAGTGGATGAACCAGGGCCGTCTTCCAAACCTTAGGAATTATTCCTGTTAACAAGGATAAGTTAAAAATGTGGGCAAGTGGCTCAGCAATAATAGTTGCAGCAATCTGCAAAAGACAGGGATTAAGATCATCTGCTCCAGTAGCAGTTTTTATATCAATAGTTAAAAGAGCTTTGAAAACTTCCTCGGAGCTAACCCACTGAAATGAGAAAGATGGGTTCACAACTTCATCTAACAATATATTGGAAGAGAGAGCTGTTTCTCATCAGACCTTTCTGGGAGCACCACGTCATTACAATTTCCACCCTCAAACAAATTACCAGCTGTAACAAAATGTTGATTAAACGCATCACATATTTCAATTCTGTCATTTACAGTTTTAGAATGAAATGTAATGGTATTAGGCAGAGAGGAGTGGCAACTTCGTTTTAGGTATTTTATGGCTTTCCAAAATTTAGTCGGATCACCTTGACTACTAGAAATTGTATTTAAATAATAACTTGATTTTGCCTTTTTCACAGAGATGGTGCACTTGTTTCTGAGTTGCTTAAATGTAAGCCAGTCACCACCTAGTCCAGTTTGCCTGGCTTTAGACCAAGCTTTATTTCTTAACTGCAATAATTCTGAAAGTTCTGTAGTGAACCATGGGTTTATCCTGTCTTTAGTTCTATATGTCCTCAGAGGAGCATATTTGTCTGCCACTAAATTAAAAATAATGTTTCAAAAGCCAATTCCACATCTAAAATATTAAAAACACTTGGTAAATCAGAGTAATAAAGATCACGGAGAAACCCTTCATTATCTAGATTTTTTAAACTCCTTTTTGTAACAAATCGGGGTTTGGTTTTAATTAATTTAGGCCTGGTTTCACAGACAGGGCTTAGACTAAGCCAGGATTAGACCATAGATCAATTAGGACATTTAAGTAATTTTTATAAACATGCTTAGAAAAAAACATTACCGATGTGCATCTTAAAACTAAAAAGGCACTGATATATTTTTAAGATCAGTCAGTGCAAGTTTATTTCAGTGGAAACAGCTCAGACTTACATTTTAGTCTAGGACTAGTCTTAAGCCCTGTCTGTGAAACCAGGGGTATGTGTTTCTAACACAGACTATAGGAGAATGATCACTAAGGTCCATAGCAAAGACACCACTATGAGGGTATTTATGAGGATTATTCGTAAGGATTATATCTATCAGAGTTGATCTTGAAGGGTCTTTTAAATTAACTCGAGTAGGTTCCATGATCAATTGTGACAAGTTCATATCAACACAAGCTGTTCTAAAATAAGCAGAAGAAGGGGATAACCAATTTAAATTAAAATCACCAAGTATCACAATCTCATTTTCTAAAAAGGGGGTAAGTAATTCAAAGATAGAAGTGACTGCTTCCTGTGTAGCAGACGGAGGGCGATAAACTCCAACAACAGAGACAGACACATTACAAAAGATTTCAACATTAATAACAAGAAGCTCAAATTGTTTAGGAACAGACATACTAAAAGATTTTGTGGCCTTAAAATCCTTATGTACATACATGCAGAAACCTCCGCCCTTTCACATCTAAAGACATTATAATCATTAATTGCAATAACATCATCACCATCAGAGGATTTAAGCCAGGTTTCAGAACACACTAAAATGTCAGGTTTGGAATCATTTACCCACAAGTCTAGCATGTCAAGTTTAGGGATGATACTTCGGACATTAATGTGCATTAACATTAAAATCTAATTAAAATCAGAGGGGCAATATGATGTTTGCAAAGGAGCTAATATAGGCAGATTACAAGTGCTTACATTGCTAAATAAATTAATAAGTATGAGATTATTATGCCTAGCATAACTAGAAAACCCAAATGTATCTGTAGGTCTATGAGAAAAGCGCTTTGAAATTTGAGGTAGGGATTACTTGCCCAGGATTTGAGGTGTTAGCCATTGTAGTGCCACATCTAACCATTTGTGTATTAATTAATGAGCAGCTAATATTGTCAATATCCACCTTTGATTTAGATGTCCTAGCAATGTCCCTTCAACTGATAGTGTTCAGAAGGAAGTCAATATGAGAAGACAGTAGGTGAGCCCCTTCTTCATTGGGATGACACCTATCGCGACTAAAAAGTTCACATTTTCCCCAAAAAGAATCGAAATTATCAACAAAGGGAAATCCATTATCTTGACAATAATTTTGTAACCATACATGGAGAGACCACAAACGACTGAATTTCTCACCTTCTGTACGAAGAGAAGGAATAGGACCGGAAACAACGGGTACTTCTTGGATAAGGCCAAGTAGATTTATAAAGTCTTTCTTTAGAATCTGTGAGTTTCTGTCCATGACGTCATTAGAGCCAATATGAATAACAAAGCGTTCTGTGTTGGGGAGTTGCTTGTTTATTGTAGGAAATGCTGCAATTAAATCCTTTACCCTTGCTCCAGGATAACACAGAATTCTGGCATTGGGGACTTTAACTTTGCGAACCATTGAACTTCCAGCAATAACTGAGCTTGGTGTAAGTTGAGTGCGGCGAGGCACACCAGCTGCTGCAATTAACGTGTTGTTGATATTTTCTTTGGGCCGAACTGAGCAATCAACTTCACGAAGCCCAGGAGAAACACAAGACGAAAACAAACCTGGGTCATCTCGCTCTCGCTCTCCACTGCACACTGTGTTTTCCCTGGATATGGCTGAGGTAGGATCCAATGCACCCATGATCACTTCCTGAGTATTACACAGCGAAGCAAAGCGGTTTTGAACTGGGACAGGATCTGCAACCTCCGATATTGGAGATGGACGAAACAGGGACTTTCCCGGGGGTATTAAAAGAGATTTACCAGCTTTACGTTTTCTCCTTGTAACGTTCGTCCAGCTGTTGACCAACGGAGTGGAAGAGACAATTTTCTCCGAAGGTGAATCATCATCTTCAACCAGCCTAGAATTAATAGTAAGCAGTTGTTTCCGATGTCCTCGAAGTTTTGAAATTATAATGTCTCTTTCTTGTATCTTTTCCTGTAGCCCGATTACCAATGCTTGTAGTTCAGCAATGCGCTTGCAGTTCTCACAAATAAATGTTTGCCCAACGGCAATTGGGCTATGTTCAACATGATTAAAAACTTTGCCCATTTGGCAGACGCCACAAGTAATTGCTTTAAAATCATCCAAAGTATTAAAAAAGTCATCCTCGTGGCAGACAAGCGGCTTCTGGCTATATCACAATTCATGTTAGATGAACACTGTACACGAACAACAACTGACCCTTTTGCGTCGTCTTGTAGTTGCATTGTTGTTCACTTATATTTATCATTTTGAAATATATTCTGAAAAATCGATTAATCGGACGATTATTTTTCCGATTAATTGATTAATCGGATAAAACGTTTTAAAAAAAATTCAATTTGATTTTTGTTTATAACTAAATAAAACCCTAAATCAGGGTATTTATGTGTAAAAGTGTACTTTAAAAAGTGCAAAAGCCACACATTGAGTTTTACTAATATAATCTTTAATTTTTACATTTTTAACCCCAAACACAAAAGTTTGTCCAGTTTTTAAACAGTAAAACTTCTTTAAATATCCAAAATATAAATAAACAAAACAAAATATTGAGTTGTGCTGCTCATATAAACTTCACATTATGAAATTAGGACACAAACATGTTTGTAATAAGATATTAAGCAGCAGATTTTGAATTCCAATGTAGAATGCGGTCTGCTATTTCTTGATAACGAAGTATAACACACCAGAAAAGCAGAGCGTTGCTATGGATGGACGCAGGATTCTAACCATAGAGACGGAACGGACTCTTTAGCGGAAGCAATACAATCATTTTTAAATCAATAAACTCCTTTTTAAAATCAATATTTTGTTTCAAATTATTGATTTATTTAGTGGGTAGCCATGTAATAAGCGGGATTATCCCTTACATAGTAGACAAATGCTATAAAAAGAGAGCGGAATGGAGGTACGCAGCAAGCTAACAGGCTTGATTAAGGCCGTGTGTCCACCAAAGCGTTTTTAGCCAGCTGAAAACGCCTAGCTGTGGGCGCTCTGCTGAAAACGCCTAGCTGTGGGCGCTCCGCTGAACACGCCTAGCTGTGGGCGCTCTGCTGAAAACGCCTAGCTGTGGGCGCTCCGCTGAAAACGCCTAGCTGTGGGCGCTCTGCTGAAAACGCCTAGCTGTGGGCGCTCTGCTGAACACGCCTAGCTGTGGGCGCTCTGCTGAAAACGCCTAGCTGTGGGCGCTCTGCTGAAAACGCCTAGCTGTGGGCGCTCTGCTGAACACGCCTAGCTGTGGGCGCTCTGCTGAACACGCCTAGCTGTGGGAGCTCTGCTGAAAACGCCTAGCTGTGGGCGCTCCGCTGAAAACGCCTAGCTGTGGGCGCTCTGCTGAAAACGCCTAGCTGTGGGCGCTCTGCTGAAAACGCCTAGCTGTGGGCGCTCTGCTGAACACGCCTAGCTGTGGGCGCTCTGCTGAACACGCCTAGCTGTGGGAGCTCTGCTGAAAACGCCTAGCTGTGGGCGCTCTGCTGAAAACGCCTAGCTGTGGGCGCTCTGCTGAAAACGCCTAGCTGTGGACGCTCTGCTGAACACGCCTAGCTGTGGGCGCTCTGCTGAAAACGCCTAGCTGTGGGAGCTCTGCTGAAAACGCCTAGCTGTGGGCGCTCTGCTGAAAACGCCTAGCTGTGGGCGCTCTGCTGAAAACGCCTAGCTGTGGGCGCTCCGCTGAACACGCCTAGCTGTGGGCGCTCCGCTGAACACGCCTAGCTGTGGGCGCTCCGCTGAAAACGCCTAGCTGTGGGCGCTCCGCTGAAAACGCCTAGCTGTGGGCGCTCCGCTGAAAACGCCTAGCTGTGGGCGCTCCGCTGAAAACGCCTAGCTGTGGGCGCTCTGCTGAACACGCCTAGCTGTGGGCGCTCTGCTGAAAACGCCTAGCTGTGGGAGCTCTGCTGAAAACGCCTAGCTGTGGGCGCTCTGCTGAAAACGCCTAGCTGTGGGCGCTCTGCTGAAAACGCCTAGCTGTGGGCGCTCTGCTGAAAACGCCTAGCTGTGGGCGCTCTGCTGAAAACGCCTAGCTGTGGGCGCTCCGCTGAAAACGCCTAGCTGTGGGCGCTCCGCTGAAAACGCCTAGCTGTGGGCGCTCCGCTGAAAACGCCTAGCTGTGGGCGCTCCGCTGAAAACGCCTAGCTGTGGGCGCTCCGCTGAAAACGCCTAGCTGTGGGCGCTCTGCTGAAAACGCCTAGCTGTGGGCGCTCTGCTGAACACGCCTAGCTGTGGGCGCTCTGCTGAAACGCCTAGCTGTGGGCGCTCTGCTGAAAACGCCTAGCTGTGGGCGCTCTGCTGAACACGCCTAGCTGTGGGCGCTCCGCTGAACACGCCTAGCTGTGGGCGCTCTGCTGAAAACGCCTAGCTGTGGGCGCTCCGCTGAACACGCCTAGCTGTGGGCGCTCTGCTGAAAACGCCTAGCTGTGGGCGCTCCGCTGAAAACGCCTAGCTGTGGGCGCTCTGCTGAAAACGCCTAGCTGTGGGCGCTCTGCTGAACACGCCTAGCTGTGGGCGCTCTGCTGAAAACGCCTAGCTGTGGGCGCTCTGCTGAAAACGCCTAGCTGTGGGCGCTCTGCTGAACACGCCTAGCTGTGGGCGCTCTGCTGAAAACGCCTAGCTGTGGGCGCTCTGCTGAACACGCCTAGCTGTGGGAGCTCTGCTGAAAACGCCTAGCTGTGGGCGCTCTGCTGAAAACGCCTAGCTGTGGGCGCTCTGCTGAACACGCCTAGCTGTGGGCGCTCTGCTGAACACGCCTAGCTGTGGGAGCTCTGCTGAAAACGCCTAGCTGTGGGCGCTCTGCTGAAAACGCCTAGCTGTGGGCGCTCTGCTGAAAACGCCTAGCTGTGGGCGCTCTGCTGAACACGCCTAGCTGTGGGCGCTCTGCTGAAAACGCCTAGCTGTGGGAGCTCTGCTGAAAACGCCTAGCTGTGGGCGCTCTGCTGAAAACGCCTAGCTGTGGGCGCTCTGCTGAAAACGCCTAGCTGTGGGCGCTCCGCTGAACACGCCTAGCTGTGGGCGCTCCGCTGAAAACGCCTAGCTGTGGGCGCTCCGCTGAAAACGCCTAGCTGTGGGCGCTCCGCTGAAAACGCCTAGCTGTGGGCGCTCCGCTGAAAACGCCTAGCTGTGGGCGCTCTGCTGAACACGCCTAGCTGTGGGCGCTCTGCTGAAAACGCCTAGCTGTGGGAGCTCTGCTGAAAACGCCTAGCTGTGGGCGCTCTGCTGAAAACGCCTAGCTGTGGGCGCTCTGCTGAAAACGCCTAGCTGTGGGCGCTCTGCTGAAAACGCCTAGCTGTGGGCGCTCTGCTGAAAACGCCTAGCTGTGGGCGCTCCGCTGAAAACGCCTAGCTGTGGGCGCTCCGCTGAAAACGCCTAGCTGTGGGCGCTCCGCTGAAAACGCCTAGCTGTGGGCGCTCCGCTGAAAACGCCTAGCTGTGGGCGCTCCGCTGAAAACGCCTAGCTGTGGGCGCTCTGCTGAAAACGCCTAGCTGTGGGCGCTCTGCTGAACACGCCTAGCTGTGGGCGCTCTGCTGAAACGCCTAGCTGTGGGCGCTCTGCTGAAAACGCCTAGCTGTGGGCGCTCTGCTGAACACGCCTAGCTGTGGGCGCTCTGCTGAAACGCCTAGCTGTGGGCGCTCCGCTGAAAACGCCTAGCTGTGGCCGCTCTGCTGAAAACGCCTAGCTGTGGGCGCTCTGCTGAACACGCCTAGCTGTGGGCGCTCTGCTGAAACGCCTAGCTGTGGGCGCTCCGCTGAAAACGCCTAGCTGTGGCCGCTCTGCTGAAAACGCCTAGCTGTGGGCGCTCTGCTGAACACGCCTAGCTGTGGCCGCTCTGCTGAAAACGCCTAGCTGTGGCCGCTCTGCTGAAAACGCCTAGCTGTGGACGCTCTGCTGAAAACGCCTAGCTGTGGGCGCTCTGCTGAAAACGCCTAGCTGTGGGAGCTCTGCTGAAAACGCCTAGCTGTGGGCGCTCTGCTGAAAACGCCTAGCTGTGGGCGCTCTGCTGAACACGCCTAGCTGTGGGCGCTCTGCTGAAACGCCTAGCTGTGGGCGCTCTGCTGAAAACGCCTAGCTGTGGGCGCTCTGCTGAAAACGCCTAGCTGTGGGCGCTCCGCTGAACACGCCTAGCTGTGGGCGCTCTGCTGAACACGCCTAGCTGTGGGCGCTCCGCTGAAAACGCCTAGCTGTGGGCGCTCCGCTGAAAACGCCTAGCTGTGGGCGCTCCGCTGAAAACGCCTAGCTGTGGGCGCTCCGCTGAAAACGCCTAGCTGTGGGCGCTCTGCTGAACACGCCTAGCTGTGGGCGCTCTGCTGAAAACGCCTAGCTGTGGGCGCTCTGCTGAAAACGCCTAGCTGTGGGCGCTCTGCTGAAAACGCCTAGCTGTGGGCGCTCCGCTGAAAACGCCTAGCTGTGGGCGCTCCGCTGAAAACGCCTAGCTGTGGGCGCTCTGCTGAAAACGCCTAGCTGTGGGCGCTCCGCTGAAAACGCCTAGCTGTGGGCGCTCTGCTGAAAACGCCTAGCTGTGGGCGCTCTGCTGAAAACGCCTAGCTGTGGGCGCTCTGCTGAACACGCCTAGCTGTGGGCGCTCTGCTGAAAACGCCTAGCTGTGGGCGCTCTGCTGAAAACGCCTAGCTGTGGGAGCTCTGCTGAAAACGCCTAGCTGTGGGAGCTCTGCTGAACACGCCTAGCTGTGGGCGCTCTGCTGAAAACGCCTAGCTGTGGGAGCTCTGCTGAAAACGCCTAGCTGTGGGCGCTCTGCTGAAAACGCCTAGCTGTGGGCGCTCTGCTGAAACGCCTAGCTGTGGGAGCTCTGCTGAAACGCCTAGCTGTGGGCGCTCTGCTGAAAACGCCTAGCTGTGGCCGCTCTGCTGAAAACGCCTAGCTGTGGACGCTCTGCTGAACACGCCTAGCTGTGGCCGCTCTGCTGAAAACGCCTAGCTGTGGACGCTCTGCTGAAAACGCCTAGCTGTGGCCGCTCTGCTGAAAACGCCTAGCTGTGGGCGCTCTGCTGAAAACGCCTAGCTGTGGGCGCTCTGCTGAAAACGCCTAGCTGTGGGCGCTCTGCTGAAAACGCCTAGCTGTGGGCGCTCTGCACAATCTACAACACAACGGAAATAAGCCACAACACAACGGAAAATCTACAACACAACGAAATAAAGCCACAACACAACGGAAATGCTCCCGACCACTAGAGGGCTCTCGGAGCCCGGTAAAGTTAGTTTTCCTAGCCATTGTTCTATAGAGTCAGCAGTCTTAATATATCAATACCACGATTAGTTTTAACAGTGTATATCGACATTAAATATTACTTCAAAATAACCTACATGAATTATAGCTGCGTATTTGATTTATACTCGAGAATGCTTGGACGCGCTACCACAGCGCATGATCCATAAGGGAACGTCTGGCAATTCCACCAAGTGGTTAAAACGTATAATTTATTATAATATAATTTGATAAATAAAAATAAAAACCATTTGGTGAAATAGGAAGGAATTGGCACAATTCCACCTATAATAAGTCAGTCTGGTCACTAGGAACCACAAGCTTTGTGACATGAAGAAAAAAACAACAACTTGATTTAGGCCTAATGTTTGCATAAAAAACTAATCTTGTACTGTGCATACAGGGAGCTATTGGCACAGTTTCACCTGTTGTAAGTCAGTCTGGTTAATAGGAACTACAACCTTTGAAACATGATAAAAGAAAAAAAAAACTTTTACAGAAATTTCCTAAAAAAAAAAATAGTTTACTGTAAATACATGAAGGGTATTGGAAAAAAGTCACCTGTATTAAGTCAGTCTACTATCAAATACAATCAAGCTTTGGATTTTGAACATGTCTGTTTTTGAATGTTAAAAGTAATTTTAATTAATACAAATTATACGTTTTAACAACTTGGAGGAATTGGCAGACGTTCCCTCAGCGATCATGCGCTGGTAGCGCGTCAAAGCATTCTAGAGTATAAATATGCAGCTATAATGCACGTAGGTGATTTTGAATTAATAAATGTCGATATACAATGGTTAGCTACATACTGTTAAAACTAATCGTGGTGTTGATATATTTTTATTGACTGCTGACTCTCTAATGAACAATGGCAAGGAAAACTAACTTTATTGCGCTCCGAGAGCCCTCTAGTGGTCTTTATTTAAATAAATAAATGGTCATTTATTTATTTAAATAAATAAATAAATGCAGAAATAATAGTGAAAATAAATACATTTTGGTAATATAAATGGCTATTTCTGTATTTTTACATGTATTTATTTATTTATGCATTTCTATATGTATTTATTTATGTATTTATACATTTATTTATATATTTATGTATTTATATATTTATTTATTTATATATTTATATATGTATTTATTTATACATTTATTTATTCCTACATTTATTTATTTCTGTATTTCCACATTTCTACATTTATTTATTTATGTATTTCCACATTTCTACATTTATTTATTTCTGTATTTCCACATTTCTACATTTATTTATTTCTGTATTTCCACATTTCTACATTTATTTTTCCCTGCGCATGTATGCTAATTGACCTATGGCTAAGCCACGCCCCCTCCACTCACTCGGACATCATTCGGTAAAGGCGCTATGGCAGCTGTCACAGTAGGAGACATTTCACAGGAGGCAATTGATGATTTTTTGGAGACAGAAAGATTATATATCATCTCGATGTCACCATAAGGGCCTTAAATATGCATTGGAGGGTTATATTAATAATTTTATTGTTTATTTATTTACTTATTTATTTTTCGTTCTGTCATTTTTAGTCCTTCATATGTTGTTGTCATCTGGGGCACGTTCAAGTTCAAAACGGTGCGCAACGTTTTGCTACGGTTTCCGCGTTGAACGTCATGTTTCCTGGAAGTGGCGTGCACCGGTGTGCAACAGGGTTTGAGATGCGTTTTCTCTCGTTTGGTGGGTGTGTCAGAACTGCAGTCCAATCAGCAGCAACATGTACAGGTCCTTCTCAATAAATTAGCATATTGTGATAAAGTTCATTATTTTCCATAATGTAATGATAAAAATTAAACTTTCATATATTTTAGATTCATTGCACACCAACTGAAATATTTCAGGTCTTTTATTGTTTTAATACTGATGATTTTGGCATACAGCTCATGAAAACCCAAAATTCCTATCTCAATAAATTAGCATATCATGAAAAGGTTCTCTAAACAAGCTATTAACCTAATCATCTGAATCAACTAATTAACTCTAAACACCTGCAAAAGATTCCTGAGGCTTTTAAAAACTCCCAGCCTGGTTCATATCTCAAAACCGCAATCATGGGTAAGACTGCTGACCAGAAGGCCATCATTGACACTCTCAAGCAAGAGGGTAAGACACAGAAAGAAATTTCTGAACGAATAGGCTGTTCCCAGAGTGCTGTATCAAGGCACCTCAGTGGGAAGTCTGTGGGAAGGAAAAAGTGTGGCAAAAAACGCTGCACAACGAGAAGAGGTGACCGGACCCTGAGGAAGATTGTGGAGAAGGACCGATTCCAGACCTTGGGGGACCTGCGGAAGCAGTGGACTGAGTCTGGAGTAGAAACATCCAGAGCCACCGTGCACAGGCGTGTGCAGGAGATGGGCTACAGGTGCCGCATTCCCCAGGGCAAGCCACTTTTGAACCAGAAACAGCGGCAGAAGCGCCTGACCTGGGCTACAGAGAAGCAGCACTGGACTTTTGGACAAATTTTGCATGTCATTCGGAAATCAAGGTGCCAGAGTCTGGAGGAAGACTGGGGAGAAGGAAATGCCAAAATGCCTGAAGTCCAGTGTCAAGTACCCACAGTCAGTGATGGTCTGGGGTGCCATGTCAGCTGCTGGTGTTGGTCCACTGTGTTTTATCAAGGGCAGGGTCAATGCAGCTAGCTATCAGGAGATTTTGGATCACTTCATGCTTCCATCTGCTGAAAAGCTTTATGGAGATGAAGATTTCATTTTTCAGCACGACCTGGCTCCTGCTCACAGTGCCAAAACCACTGGTAAATGGTTTACTGACCATGGTATTACTGTGCTCAATTGGCCTGCCAACTCTCCTGACCTGAACCCCATAGAGAATCTGTGGGATATTGTGAAGAGAAAGTTGAGAGACGCAAGACCCAACACTCTGGATGAGCTTAAGGCCGCTATCGAAGCATCCTGGGCCTCCATAACACCTCAGCAGTGCCACAGGCTGATTGCCTCCATGCCACGCCGCATTGAAGCAGTCATTTCTGCAAAAGGATTCCCGAACAAGTATTGAGTGCATAACTGAACATAATTATTTGAAGGTTGACTTTTTTTGTATTAAAAACACTTTTCTTTTATTGGTCGGATGAAATATGCTAATTTATTGAGATAGGAATTTTGGGTTTTCATGAGCTGTATGCCAAAATCATCAGTATTAAAACAATAAAAGACCTGAAATATTTCAGTTGGTGTGCAATAAAATCTAAAATATATGAAAGTTTAATTTTTATCATTACATTATGGAAAATAATGAACTTTATCACAATATGCTAATTTATTGAGAAGGACCTGTATATAAAGCACGCGGTATTAAAGTGAACTCCACAATGGGTTCAAGGAAAATAATTTACAAATGTGTTCGATGCAGCTCGGGATACGCAACAACTGAGGATATTAGAAGACATGTTTGTTGTAAGTTTTATTGTAAAAATATAGGATATCAACATAATGATGTAGTTGTTTAGTTTTAGCTTCATTGCAAGTGTATGACATTTGGTATAGAAATAAACAATGGTAATTAAGTGCTTTTCCTAAAAATGAGAAAGAAAATACAGGGTATTAAAACAGTATGAACTACAAATAAAGTCAGTATGTGAGGCTAAATAGATGTGTTTTAGTCTGAATTAGGTAAGATGTGTGCTTCAGTTTCAGCAATCCCTTCACTCGATTGGGATGTTCTCTTTTGTTCTGGGCGGCAAGTGCAGTAACTGTAACATCGGGCATCTTTTGTAGTATTAAACACATATTTATACCGACTTCATCAGGCTCCGAAAATTCTTCACAAAGAATGGCCTTCTCAGCTGCCATAGTTGCAACTCTTGCGTCATCAGAACAGTGTGTTCAACGCATCACCGTTTCTGTTTAAAAAACATTGTGCAACGTTTTGTCGGGGCTGAACGCAGCCCTGTTGACGTTGTACAAGCAGAATGTGGCGGACGCGGTTGGTCGATGTGGTATTAGTCCCGCCCCTCCTCCACTGTGATTGGACGGTTGAGTAAAAAGTGACAGTGATGAGCGCTGCGTTTTACCCAAAGTTGAACATTCTTCAACTCTCGGCGACCTGTAAAAAAACACTGAACGCTCAGCGCTTCAGCTTGAAAAAGACGCTCAGCGCCTCGTTACGCTCATGGCGTTTTAAAAACGCGGCGCTCCCATTGAAAACAATTGAAAAAACGCTTTGGTGGACACACGGGCTAAAAGTACAGGAAAAATGATGCATTACTGCACAAGCATTCGCTGAAAACCACTGACAGTGATTACAGTGACTAAAAAACAATCTTTTACTGCTGCTGTTATTAACTGCCTTTATATTTAGTGCTTCACTTTGTAAACACCATTTAATTTAACTTATTTCTGCGGTAGCGCTATTTTAATCCATCACTTATGTTGCGAGCGAACTGATTGCGCAACCTGATGCTCGA
>CM040841.1:28455079-28462579 GCA_022828995.1 Vimba vimba | reverse complement strand
ACAGTACCGCAGTAAACACAGTACCGCAGTAAACACAGTACCGCAGTAAACACGGTTCCGCAGTAAACACAGTACCGTAGTAAACACGGTTCCGCAGTAACCAGTACCGCAGTAAACACAGTACCGCAGTAAACACAGTACCGCAGTAAACACAGTACCGTAGTAAACACGGTTCCGCAGTAAACAGTACCGCAGTAAACACAGTACCGCAGTAAACAGTACCGCAGTAAACACAGTACCGCAGTTAACACAGTACCGCAGTAAACACGGTTCCGTAGTAAACACAGTACCGTAGTAAACACAGTACCGCAGTAAACACGGTTCCGCAGTAAACAGTACCGCAGTAAACACAGTACCGCAGTAAACACAGTTCCGCAGTTAACACAGTACCGCAGTAAACACGGATCCGTAGTAAACACGGTTCCGCAGTAAACAGTACCGCAGTAAACACAGTACCGCAGTAAACAGTACCGCAGTAAACACAGTACCGCAGTTAACACAGTACCGCAGTAAACACGGTTCCGTAGTAAACACAGTACCGTAGTAAACACAGTACCGCAGTAAACACGGTTCCGCAGTAAACAGTACCGCAGTAAACACAGTACCGCAGTTAACACGGTACCGCAGTAAACACGGTTCCGCAGTAAACACAGTTCCGCAGTTAACACAGTACCGCAGTAAACACGGTTCCGCAGTAAACAGTACCGCAGTAAACACAGTACCGCAGTAAACAGTACCGCAGTAAACACAGTACCGCAGTTAACACAGTACCGCAGTAAACACGGTTCCGTAGTAAACACAGTACCGTAGTAAACACAGTACCGCAGTAAACACGGTTCCGCAGTAAACAGTACCGCAGTAAACACAGTACCGCAGTTAACACGGTACCGCAGTAAACACGGTTCCGCAGTAAACACAGTTCCGCAGTTAACACAGTACCGCAGTAAACACGGTTCCGCAGTAAACAGTACCGCAGTAAACACAGTACCGCAGTAAACAGTACCGCAGTAAACACAGTACCGCAGTTAACACAGTACCGCAGTAAACACAGTACCGCAGTAAACACGGTTCCACAGTAAACCGTACCGCAGTAAACACGGATCCATAGTAAACACAGTACCGTAGTAAACACAGTACCGCAGTAAACACGGTTCCGCAGTAAACAGTACCGCAGTAAACACAGTACCGCAGTAAACACAGTACCGCAGTAAACACGGTTCCGCAGTAAACGCAGTACCGCAGTTAACACGGTTCCGCAGTAAACACGGTTCCGCAGTAAACGCAGTACCGCAGTTAACACGGTTCCGCAGTAAACGCAGTACCGCAGTAAACATGGTTCCGTAGTAAACACGGTTCCGCAGTAAACACGGATCCGCAGTAAACAGTACTGCAGTAAACACAGTACCGCAGTAAACACAGTACCGCAGTTAACACGGATCCATAGTAAACACAGTACCGCAGTAAACACGGATCCGTAGTAAACAGTACCGCAGTAAAAGCGATTCCGCAGTAAACACAGTACCGCAGTAAACACGGTTCCGCAGTTAACACGGATCCATAGTAAACACAGTACCGCAGTAAACACGGATCCGTAGTAAACAGTACCGCAGTAAAAGCGATTCCGCAGTAAACACAGTACCGCAGTAAACACAGTACCGCAGTTAACACGGATCCATAGTAAACACAGTACCGCAGTAAACACGGATCCGTAGTAAACAGTACCGCAGTAAAAGCGATTCCGCAGTAAACAGTACCGCAGTAAACATGGGACCGCAGTAAACACAGGCTATGGCACAGTGAAGACGGAGTTTAAGAGTGTTTCTGCTCTTCTACAGTAATGGGTTTGACCACTTCAATGCATTTACACTCTCCATCGCAGAGGAAGCCATCGATCTGAAAACACTTTAGCCGTTCAGGCCAGAGAAAAAACACTTATCCTCACGCTCTCCGAGACTCGTTTACTGTTCTTGAAGCAGAGCAGGTAAAAGAGCAGAAAACAAGACCAGCGGCTTCATCTGACACACACACACACACACACACACACGTGCACACACACACGCACACACACGTGCACGCACACACTCACACACGAGCATCCATAAGCTCGAGACGCCTTCAGACATAAATCATCACACTCACATTCCAATCCCAGATAACAGTGAACGTTCTCGGAAGATTACAGTAACGTTATAGTTGACGTTTGTTCAAAGTTATCTGGTCTTTAATAATGTTCTCAAAACGTTATTTATACATCGTTCATGAAACACTTTCCTAGTTGGATGTTCCATCTAAGATTTTTTAAATGTTACTACTTGTTTTAGAACGTTCAGAGAAAGTAACGTTTGAAGATTGATAAAGTTGTTCCCTTAACGCTTGTATAACCGATAAAAAACATTTTTAAACCATTTAATAAACTAGTTCAGGAGTAACTGAGTCTGTATCTCACACTGATTCACATCAGACGAGCGGATCCTTTCTAATCGACTTCTAAATGAGTCTCTCCCTTTAGGCCTCCGTCACACGCTAAAAATACCTTCAATATCACAGAGAAATGAGCCAGTTTCCACTGAAGATCTGAGCATGTGCTGAGATCAGAACCTGAAGATCCACGAGGAACATCTGAGGAACATCTGAGGAACATCTGAGGAGAGAATGCAACTACTAATCGCCCAGTTCATCAAATCAGAATAAACTCCCTTCTGGACACATTAGTCAAATCAGGAAACAAACTAAAGCTGAACACACTCACACACACTTACACATACGATGCCATGACCTCTGACCTTTGGCGACATCATCCCCGACCTTTGACCTATACCGATATCATCTCTTGAGAGCAGCAGGTTGAAGAAGGCACACGAGGCACATCGAGATACCAGAATGTCATTGAACAAACACCCTAGCAACCATGCACAACACCCTAGCAACCACGCACAACACCCTAGCAACCATGCACAACACCCTAGCAACCACGCACAACACCTAGCAACTATGTAGAAGACATTGTGATGGTGAGTTCAGCACAGGCTAGAGCTCTTACACACACACACACACACACACACACACACACACACACACACACACACACACACTTCAATAAACACAAACACAGTTTGATCTAATCAGTGTTGTTTTTTGTGTAATCACACACTCTCTCCCTCTCCCTCTCTCTCTCTCTCTCTCACACACACACACACACACACACACACACACACACACACACTTTTCAATTAAACCACAGCGGTGTGTGTGTGTGTGTGTGTGTCTAATCCTTCCATTCCATTAGTGAGAATCGATCTGGCCTCTGGAAAACGCTGACTAATCTGCAAGAGCTGTGTGTGTGTGTGTGTGTGTGTGTGTGTTGAACATGAAACTGTCACACTCACACAGATTAAACTCTGTTTATGTGTTTCTACATTATGAGTCTGTGTCCTGTTACGTGCCTGTGGGAGAATATTGTGTGAGTGTGTGTGTTAGAGAGAGTGTGTATGTGTGTGTGTGTGTGTGAGACAGTAAATGCGCATCGCTTCAATCCATCTCCTGCTGCTCATTAAATGGCAGCGCTGTCAATCAAACTCAAGTGGCTTTATTGTCGTGCGTACGTGAATAAGTGTCTGTGTGTGTGTGTCATGCGGAGCGAGCGAGTGTGTGTGTGTGTGTGTGTGTGTGTGTGTGTGTGTGTGTGTGTCGTGCGGAGCGAGTGAGTGTGTGTGTGTGTGTGTGTGTGTGTGTGTGTGTGTGTGTTTGTGTGTGTGTGTGTCCCCCGCCGGACAGTGATTGCACAGATGCATGCTGGGAAGAGCAGTTTCAGGGCCTGTTTCAGGGCATGAAACACACGCCTCAAACACGCATGAAACACAAGCCTCACACACGCATGAAACACAAGCCTCACACACGCATGAAACACAAGCCTCACACACGCATGAAACACGCCTCACACACGCATGAAACGCCTCACACACTCATGAAACACACG
This sequence comes from Vimba vimba, assembly GCA_022828995.1. Lineage (NCBI taxonomy): Eukaryota > Metazoa > Chordata > Actinopteri > Cypriniformes > Leuciscidae > Vimba > Vimba vimba. The sequence goes on along the minus strand of CM040841.1, from coordinate 28,458,603 downwards.
CCTCACACACTCATGAAACACACGCCTCACACACTCATGAAACACACGCCTCACACATGCATGAAACACGCCTTACACATGCCTCACACACTCATGAAACACACGCCTCACACACTCATGAAACACACGCCTTACACACGCATGAAACACACGCCTCACACACTCATGAAACACATGCCTCACACACTCATGAAACACACGCCTCACACACTCATGAAACACACGCCTCACACACGCATGAAACACACGCCTCACACAAGCATGAAACACGCATGAAACACCGCTCACACACGCAAGAAACACACGCCTCACACACGCATGAAACACGCCTCACACACTCATGAAACACGCCTCACACACGCATGAAACACACGCATGAAACACCCCTCACACACTTCATGAAACACACGCCTCACACACGCATGAAACACGCCTCACACACCATGAAACACGCCTCACACACGCAGGAAACACACACCTCAAACACGCATGAAACACGCCTCACACACGCAGGAAACACACACCTCAAACAAGCATGAAACGCCTTACACACGCATGAAACACACGCCTCACACTCTCATGAAACACGCCTCACACACGCATGAAACACACACCTCAAACACGCATGAAACACGCCTCACACACGCATGAAACACAAGCCTCAAACATACATGAAACAAACGCCTCAAACACGCATGAAACACACGCCTTACACACGCATGAAACACACGCCTCACACACTCATGAAACACATGCCTCACACACTCATGAAACACACGCCTCACACACTCATGAAACACACGCCTCACACACGCATGAAACACACGCCTCACACAAGCATGAAACACGCATGAAACACCGCTCACACACGCAAGAAACACACGCCTCACACACGCATGAAACACGCCTCACACACTCATGAAACACGCCTCACACACGCATGAAACACACGCATGAAACACCCCTCACACACTTCATGAAACACACGCCTCACACACGCATGAAACACGCCTCACACACCATGAAACACGCCTCACACACGCAGGAAACACACACCTCAAACACGCATGAAACACGCCTCACACACGCAGGAAACACACACCTCAAACAAGCATGAAACGCCTTACACACGCATGAAACACACGCCTCACACTCTCATGAAACACGCCTCACACACGCATGAAACACACACCTCAAACACGCATGAAACACGCCTCACACACGCATGAAACACAAGCCTCAAACATACATGAAACAAACGCCTCACACACGCATGAAACACGCCTCACACACGCATGAAACACACGCCTCACACACGCATGAAACAAGCCTCACACACGCATGAAATACACGCATGATACACGCCTCACACACTCATAAAACACACGCCTCACACACTCATGAAACACACGCTTCACACATGCATGAAACACGCCTCACACACTCATGAAACACACGCCTCACACACTCATGAAACACACGCCTTACACACGCATGAAACACGCCTCACACACGCATGAAACACACGCCTCAAACACGCATGAAACACACGCCTCACACATGCATGAAACACGCCTTACACACGCCTCAACACTCATGAAACACACGCCTCACACACTCATAGAAACACACGCCTCACACACTCATGAAACGCCTCATACACGCATGAAACACACGCCTCACACACGCATGAAACAAGCCTCACACACTCATAGAAACACACGCCTCACACACTCATGAAACGCCTCATACATGCATGAAACACACGCCTCACACATGCATGAAACACACGCCTTACACACGCCTCACACACGCATGAAACACGCCTCACACACACGCCTCACACACGCATGAAACAAACGTGCATGAAACACGCCTCAGACACGCATGAAACACGCCTCACACACTCATGAAACACACGCCTCACACATGCATGAAACACGCCTTACACACGCCTCACACTCATGAAACACACGCCTCACACACTCATAGAAACACACGCCTCACACACTCATGAAACGCCTCATACACGCATGAAACACACGCCTCACACATGCATGAAACACACGCATGAAACAAGCCTCACACACTCATAGAAACACACGCCTCACACACTCATGAAACACACGCCTCACACATGCATGAAACACACGCCTCACACACGCATGAAATACACGCCTCACACACGCATGAAACACGCCTCATGCACATGAAACACGCCTTACACACTCATGAAACACACGCCTCACACACTCATGAAACACGGCCTCACGCACATGAAACACGCCTCACACACGCATGAAACACGCCTCATGCACATGAAACACACGCCTCACACATGCATGAAACACGCCTCACACACACATGAAACACGCCTCACACATGCATGAAACACACGCCTTACACACGCCTCACACATGCATGAAACACGCCTCACACACACGCCTCACACACGCATAAAACAAACGCGCATGAAACACACGCCTCACACACGCATGAAACACTGAAATAAACTGAACTCATCTTCCGATCACGACTCGAGCGTTCATGAAGATCATCTGACATCATCAGCCGGGGCTGCTGGGTAAACCGGTCTAACACATATTCAGATGAAGACGCCAGTCTAATATCACACACTCACACACACACAAGCCGCACTGCCATTGGCCAGAATTCAGGATCCTTCATGTGAACCAGATTAACCCACAGACCCGATTCATCAAACACACACCAGACGATCAACGACATCTGACATTCCTGACATTTGTGGGGACTCTCCATAGACTTAATGGTTTTTATACTGTACAAACTGTATATTCTATATCCTTACACCAGGGTTCACCAATCTCGGTCCTGGAGGGCCGCTGTCCTGCAGAGTTTAGCTCCAACCAGCTCCAACACACCTGTTTGAAAGTTTCTAGTATGCCTAGTGAGACCTTGATTAGCTGGTTCAGGTGTGTTTAATTGGGGTTGGAGCTAAACTCTGCAGGACAGCGGCCCTCCAGGACCGAGATTGGTGAACCCTGCCTTACACTAAACCTACCCAGAAAACTTTCTGCATTTTTACATTTTCAAAAAAATATAATTTAGTATGTTTATTAACCCATTTCCCTCATGAGGATCCGCTGGCTGGTCCCCACAATGGAGGTGATCTCAGGTTTTACTATCCTTGTGGGGACCTTTGGTTCCCACAATGTAATATAAACCAAACGCACACACACTCCAAACCATTAACCAGCACTAACACACACACACACACACACACTCCAAACCGTTAACCAGCACTAACACACACACACACACACACACACACACACACACACACACACACACACACACACACACTCCAAACCATTAAATTATGTTTTATAAACACGTTCAATGTGTTATATATATCTTGTATAAGCACGTTCAAATAATCAATCCAATCTACTCGTCATCAAACAATTATGTCTACCCTAATCAGCATGACAAGAAGTATATATATATCCACTCTGTCAACTCACCTAATATTCCTTGACAGT
>CM040841.1:28432579-28447579 GCA_022828995.1 Vimba vimba | reverse complement strand
GTGTAAGGGCTTCAGGTGTGTAAGGGCTTCAGGTGTGTAAGGGCTTCATTTCAGGTGTGTGAGGGCTTCATTTCAGGTGTGTAAGGGCTTCAGGTGTGTAAGGGCTTCATTTCAGGTGTGTAAGGGCTTCATTTCAGGTGTGTAAGGGCTTCATTTCAGGTGTGTAAGGGCTTCAGGTGTGTAAGGGCTTCATTTCAGGTGTGTAAGGGCTTCATTTCAGGTGTGTAAGGGCTTCAGGTGTGTAAGGGCTTCAGGTGTGTAAGGGCTTCATTTCAGGTGTGTGAGGGCTTCATTTCAGGTGTGTAAGGGCTTCAGGTGTGTAAGGGCTTCATTTCAGGTGTGTAAGGGCTTCATTTCAGGTGTGTAAGGGCTTCAGGTGTGTAAGGGCTTCAGGTGTGTAAGGGCTTCAGGTGTGTAAGGGCTTCATTTCAGGTGTGTAAGGGCTTCATTTCAGGTGTGTAAGGGCTTCAGGTGTGTAAGGGCTTCAGGTGAGTAAGGGCTTCATTTCAGGTGTGTGAGGGCTTCATTTCAGGTGTGTAAGGGCTTCAGGTGTGTAAGGGCTTCATTTCAGGTGTGTAAGGGCTTCAGGTGTGTAAGGGATTCATTTCAGGTGTTTAAGGGCTTCATTTCAGGTGTGTAAGGGCTTCAGGTGTGTAAGGGCTTCATTTCAGGTGTGTAAGGGCTTCATTTCAGGTGTGTAAGGGCTTCAGGTGTGTAAGGGCTTCATTTCAGGTGTGTAAGGGCTTCATTTCAGGTGTGTAAGGGCTTCAGGTGTGTAAGGGCTTCAGGTGTGTAAGGGCTTCAGGTGTGTAAGGGCTTCATTTCAGGTGTGTAAGGGCTTCAGGTGTGTAAGGGCTTCATTTCAGGTGTGTAAGGGCTTCATTTCAGGTGTGTGAGGGCTTCATTTCAGGTGTGTAAGGGCTTCAGGTGTGTAAGGGCTTCATTTCAGGTGTGTGAGGGCTTCATTTCAGGTGTGTAAGGGCTTCAGGTGTGTAAGGGCTTCATTTCAGGTGTGTAAGGGCTTCAGGTGTGTAAGGGCTTCAGGTGTGTAAGGGCTTCATTTCAGGTGTGTAAGGGCTTCATTTCAGGTGTGTGAGGGCTTCATTTCAGGTGTGTAAGGGCTTCAGGTGTGTAAGGGCTTCATTTCAGGTGTGTAAGGGCTTCATTTCAGGTGTGTAAGGGCTTCATTTCAGGTGTGTAAGGGCTTCAGGTGTGTAAGGGCTTCAGGTGTGTAAGGGCTTCAGGTGTGTAAGGGCTTCAGGTGTGTAAGGGCTTCATTTCAGGTGTGTAAGGGCTTCATTTCAGGTGTGTAAGGGCTTCATTTCAGGTGTGTAAGGGCTTCAGGTGTGTAAGGGCTTCATTTCAGGTGTGTAAGGGCTTCATTTCAGGTGTGTAAGGGCTTCAGGTGTGTAAGGGCTTCATTTCAGGTGTGTAAGGGCTTCAGGTGTGTAAGGGCTTCATTTCAGGTGTGTAAGGGCTTCAGGTGTGTAAGGGCTTCATTTCAGGTGTGTAAGGGCTTCATTTCAGGTGTGTAAGGGCTTCAGGTGTGTAAGGGCTTCATTTCAGGTGTGTAAGGGCTTCATTTCAGGTGTGTAAGGGCTTCAGGTGTGTAAGGGCTTCATTTCAGGTGTGTAAGGGCTTCATTTCAGGTGTGTAAGGGCTTCAGGTGTGTAAGGGCTTCAGGTGTGTAAGGGCTTCATTTCAGGTGTGTGAGGGCTTCATTTCAGGTGTGTAAGGGCTTCATTTCAGGTGTGTAAGGGCTTCAGGTGTGTAAGGGCTTCAGGTGTGTAAGGGCTTTCCGCTCAATAACAGGACAACAGCTCCTCAGGTGTGTTATCTAACGAACACAAGGCTTCGAGAAACTGGCTATAGGCTACAGACGTGAACACACAAGCTTTCTGAGACAGGGTTAAAGGCTACAGACGTGAACACGTGAGCGGCGTCTGGGTCTGCCTCGAGCCCCTGGTGTAGAGGAGCAAGGTCACGCTTCCCAGAATGCAGCTGGGAGACAGCAGAATCAGCATTCCTGATATCGCTATAGCATTTATCCAGAGTGCTGTTTCCCTGCTGGGGAAGTGATCAGACTGATGGATTTTCCAGAGATCACATCGGCTAAAGTGTCCTAAGATAAGAAGAGCAGCATCAGGAGATGAGTTCTCCGCCTGTGGATCATGTCGTGCAGTTCTCCAAGTGCGCTGTCCTCGCTAGCCGAGGGGGATCTACACTGTATAACGCACAGGGCAAATATACTCCATACACGTATACTCCACGCTTTCAGATCATGACTGTGATATTACTGTGTTAGCGGAGTCCCAGGATAGTCTTTCCCCCCGAGTGTCGGCTCTGGGAACGGTGAACATAAAACAGAACACAGAAACACAGAAACATAAAACGGGACAATCCTGGATGTACCTCTGTGTGTCCATCCGAAAAGATCATCCGTCTTGTTTGCTCGGGACTGGACATTAGCCAGGAGTGCGATCGGAAGAGTTAGCCGGCCTTCGCTAACCCGTCGGCGGAGTCTCCGTTACGCTTCTTATATGGTTTGATATGACTTGCTATTCTAAGATGTTCCATGACAACTTGATGAAGATATTCTTCTGAAGATATTTTGAAGAATGTTGGGAACCAAACAACATTGGACCCCGTTGATTGAACACAGGGACATTTCTCAATGAAGAAGAAGAAGAAGAAGAGGAAGAAGAAGAGTAAATGATGACAGAATGAAACTGTGGCTTTAATGAAGCAGACTGACTAACTCTGATTAAAGTTTCTAATTAAAACAGCTTCAAAATATCATCTGGAGAAAATGAAGTGTGCACAAACCTGTGAAGATGAGCTGGAGTTGGGTTAGCGCTCTCTGTGGATCTCTCAGCCGACACTAGAGGGAGACAGAAGCCAGGAGGACTTCGACACACACTGAGAATTAACCATCTCTAGCGCTAGAGCTCACTCTGATCAAACCTCTGACCAGGGATGACTTAAAATAATACAAGAAAAGACAAACAAGTTTTAAAAGAAGCTAAAATAAATAAAAATCAAGATATTTCTGATGTTGAATTCACCATCACATCAACTGCTTGTTTGTCTTTGAACAACCAGGATTCTTGGAAAACTGGGATATTTGAGAAACCTCATTTTAAAAGTGTGATTTCTAGAAATGGGATCTTTTTGGATCCTTTTCCATTACAATTTTAAAACACCATCTTAATTTTTAAAATCAACCCTATTTATACACTGATGCCATAGAATAATTTCTAGTTTCTCAAAGAACCTTTATTTATTAAGAGTGAATCCAGTAAATTTCAATCCGGCACAAAATGATCACGAACTGCATAAAGTAACTAGTGTTTATTTAACAGACGGCTAAATGTGTGTGTGTACAGTATGTATGTGTGTGTGTGTGTGTGTGTGTGTGTGTGTGTGTGTGTGTGAGAGAGAGAGATAGTGTGTGTGCCAGCACTGTGACACACACACACACACACACACACACACACAGCAAGTGTTCGACAGATGGCTCTCTCTTTCTCTCTTTCCACACTGAAATGACAATGACTAAAATAAACACCCTGATCTTCTTCACACTGACACTCACCGTGTGTTTGTGATTTTCTATCTTTCTGCTTCAGATCCAGAATTCACTAGAAACTTTTGTTGCTCCCAAAATAACCCAGAGCATCTCATTACTGAAAAATCATGTTCTTCTGTATTTCTGTCTTGTTTTCCAGCACACACATCTAAACATTCTTATATCAAGATACATTTACTGGAGAAGAACAATGACTGAAGATAATAAGTCTTGTTTCCGGTATTAAAATGAGTATGTTCTTAAAACATGAATTAATATCTGCCAATGGAGTCAAAGGGAATTTTTCTGACTCCATTGGCAGATATTTGATCTGGTTAGACGTTTTTTCTTTTTATTTTCTTTTGCAGTGTTGACAGAACTGGACTAATATGAAATATAGAAATATAGAGCTGAGTCTCGTCAGCATAACAGTGAAAAGTAATTCCATGTTTCCTAATGATATCTCCTAATGGTAGCATGTACAGTGTGTGTGTGTGTGTGTGTGAGAGGGTAGCATGTACAGAGTGTGTGTGTGTGTGTGTGTGTGAGAGGGTAGCATGTACAGAGTGTGTGTGTGTGTGTGTGTGTGAGAGAGGGTAGCATGTACAGAGTGTGTGTGTGTGTGTGTGTGTGTGTGAGAGGGTAGCATGTACAGAGTGTGTGTGTGTGTGAGAGGGTAGCATGTACAGAGTGTGTGTGTGTGTGTGAGGGTAGCATGTACAGAGTGTGTGTGTGTGTGTGAGGGTAGCATGTACAGAGTGAACAGCAGCGGTCCTAGTACTGAGCCTTGTGGTACGCCATACTGAACTTGTGATCGATGAGACATCTCTTAATTTATACTGAATTCCACCACACACACACACACACACACACACACACACACACACACACACACACACACACACACACACACACACACACACACACACACACACACACACACACATACACACACACACACACACACACACATTCACACTGACTCAGATGTAATAAGAAACAAGAAATGAATCAGACAGAAGAGATGTATATTGCAATACATTTATTCATTCCGTATTATTCTGCATATTATAATTATAGAGGCTGAAATATCATCCACTGGAGCTCCAGTAACTGAGACGTGGGGTTAGTAAATCTCTGACAGTTCTGAGATTAAAGTACAAAATCCCTTTACAAACCATGAGCTGCGGTACATTATAAAACATGAGATAAATACTGAATAAAACACTGAAGAAACTAAACCACAGCAGACACACACACACACACACACACACACACACACACACACACACACACACACGCGCACACACACTTCAGTCCTCAAGCCAAACAAACTCTCGCTTTATTTACAGTAACAAAATATCTTTACAAAACAACATTTAACATTTCAAATTCAAACTTGATGCAAGTTATGAAAAAAACATAAACACATCTTTCATACACACAGTTCATTTCGATGAGCTGACCTACAAAAACTGAACAAGGCAAAATAGAAATAGGGTAAATTACATGAAAAACCCCCAAAATCTGAAATTATAAAGAATATTTTATGCATCAAGAAAATTAAGTATATTTTGTCCATGGCAGTAATGAGTACGAAATCTCTTCTAATTCTATGAATGAGAGTTTGGGTATTTAATCGTCATGAATAGCCTTGCGTGCAATGGAATGCAATGCAAAGAGAAAGAAAACGGCTATATTTTCTTTATCTAAAATATCATTAATTTTTTTGTCTATTGATTGTGGGATGAAATATAAGCCAGACATTCTGTTGAGAATTTCCCCCTATAGAGATGAATTGTAGTCGCACATGTTAATATTAAAGAGCGCTGAGATCCTCATATCTGAGTGTGAATGCATTCAGGAAGATGAAGCATCATCCTCCTCATCCTCACAGGGTTGCTATGGGAACTGCACAGGTCACATGCAGGTCGGGTCATGTGATGTGATGATGCGGAGCAGTGAGGACAGGCCAGTGTAATATCAGAATACTGTCATCATGCATCAGCTGTGTTCACAGAACTGGACATCACATGACTGTGGCGTCACATGACCTCATCCGTGAGGGTTACTCAGCGCTTAACTCAATCTTGGGTAAAAATGTTATGAATTCTGACAGACTTTACATTTTCATCATGTATTAAACTGTACTGTATTCTGTGCAAAGATTGTCCTCAGTGTTTCTGTCTCGTTTTCCAGCACACACATCTAAACATTCTCACATCAAGACACATTTACTGGAGAAGAACAACGACTGAAGATATTAAGACTTGCTTCCTGAAATATCATCAAAACGAAGAGAGTTTGTGCTTAAAACTATAAAGTAAAAGTCTTCGGGACAAAGTGTTATGTTGGCTTGACAAAGCCTTGTCTGAAGTTCTGAAGGTTTTATAAGCTTCTTAGCATGCTCTATCATGTTGTTAGCATGTGTTGAACGTTATTTTACATTTTGCTATCATGTTTTATTACATTGTTAGCATGAATTAACATATTACTAGCATGTCTTACCAATTGCTAGCATGTTTGAACACTTTGCTAACATGTTTTAGCATTTTGCTAGCATGAATGAGTATGTTGCTAACATGTTTTGACATTGCTAACATAAATTAGCACATTGCTAGCCTGATTTAGCATGTTGCTAGCATTAATTAACACATTGCTATCATGAATTAGCATGTTTGCTAATATGTTTTGACACATTGCTAACGTAAATTAACACATTGCGAGCATGATTTAACAGGTTACTAGCATGTTTTAGCATGTTGGGTTAGGGTTGGGGTTAACCCTAACATGAATAAGCACGTTGCTATTATGAATGAGCATGGGTTAGGGTTAAGGTAGCATGTCTTAAGCTAGTGCTTTGCTAGTGCTAGATACTCGGTGGATGAAGCTGTTAAGAGTTATTGTGTAAAAGACAGTGTAAGTCTATGGGATTTTTCGCTGTTTGATCGTCTGTTTTCTGTTTAAGTTTAGTCTCAGAAGAAGAAGAAGAAGAAGAAGAATTAGCTTAAATAGGATTTCAGCAGGTTTGCACATAACCAGTATCAGAAAGCTTCCCCTTGACTCTGAGATGTCCAGTAGTGTGTTGCAGTGTGAGCGTGTGTTATAGTGAACCCGCCAGCTGGTCTGGGGTCAGCGCTACACCAGCGAGTTGATGACCGGCGACGGGGGCCCGGACCTGCCGCTGTACTGGCCGATGAAGGAGCCGTCCTCGTTGAACTGCGTGTCCCCGGAGTCGGCGTACTCCACTAAGCTGTCCTCGCTGCCGTCGCGCGGGACCGTCCCGCTGGAGGGCGTGGGGCTAACTCTGAGCGGCTTACGGTCCTCCTCACTGCGAGAGAAACCACAGGTGAACCATGAGGCAAACACTGCAAACATCACGCGCCTCAAACATCTGCACACACTCCTGCATCTGCACACACTCCTGCATCAGCACACACTCCTGCATCTGCACACACTCCTGCATCAGCACACACTCCTGGAGACGTGAGGAGTAACCGGACCGTCTTCAGCTCCAGTAAATGTGTCCTGATTTAACCCTCATCCTGCCCTCGGGTCGCTTCCGAAACTCATCTTTTAAAAATGAAGTGTCCATCTGAGGTGTCCAAGACTCTAGGACTTTTGTCGCACTTGAACCACAAATACAAAGAAAATAAAAAATGTAATGGATTCGAGGAGTTTTGTTGTTGAAATTTAAAAAAGTAACAAATCCTTCATTCTCGGGTTAATTAGACCCCTTAGGAATGAATGGAATGTGAGGAATGCTTCAGTACACATAGAAAAACCTAAAAATGCTCAAAACTCAAAGTAAAAATGCTAAAACTCTACCAAAACATTATTTTATAATGTCTGCATGTGTTTCTGAATGCACACTGAAGATAACTGGCTTTAGGACCCAGCGGAACGGCTCGTTTTCTCCATATAGCGCTATAAGGCCATCTAGTGGCTAGAGGCATGAAATATCATGTTATTTTATTATTTTTCCACAAGAGGTCGGCAAAGACTCACAATGTCATGCATAAAGAATGTGAGGAATGTGCTTAAATTACTATTTATTTATTATTTATTAATCAAATCTAGTAATTTAAAGGTAAAATAATAATAAATTGCATTAAAAAATATAATCAAAATTAAATATGCTTTCTGGACAAAAAAATAAATAAAATGAAATCTAACTTTAGGGCTTCGGGTCACTGTGGCCGCGAGGGAAGGAGGAAGGTTAAGAGCGTGTAGATGTTTGTGCTGGAAAACGAGACACACTGAGGAAGAGCATCATGATGTCAGTGAGCTCGTGACAGGGCATGAAACACACATGCACATTTAAAATCACACACATGTGACGTGAATCTCAGAGCAAGTGTTAAAGCTTTAAATCATCTCATTTATGATCAAGCATCAGACGGATGAAGCATCCAAGCGTGACGATGAAGAGCAGATCTCAGAAGCGCTGAAGCAGCAGCAGAACCTGATCCGGTTCATGCAGACACACTCGTTCTGCTGGCGCTTCATTACACACACACACACACATGACGACTGATGGACATGTGGACACACTTCCCCTGAATCTACTGTATATAATATTCTGTCAGTGCACGTTTGATTACTGTACTTATAGACTGCAGTCAGTCACTGATGACCATTACTAATGTAATCTAGTAGATTACTCATTTCAGGTAATGTAATCCGACTACTTTTACTCGTCTATCACAGATTATTCTGCACCACTGATATAAAACCATAAACAAAACAGAAATTACATTCCACTCTTTACCATGAACTTTAAGTGCATTAAACATCACAATACATCAGAGTTCATGAAAAGCTAATTCTTAAATCATAAAAATTATACAAATCATAATAAAATAAAATAAAAATGAAAAATGAAAATATTTAAAATATTTTTTTACTTAAAAAAAACATTTAGTAAAAAATATATCTTTTTTTATTTACCTGCAAAATATCTTTATAGTAAGTGTTTATATTTCAAAATATATATTTTTTATTTTAAAAAACGCAAACAAAAAAGTATGGAAGCTTGTTTCCGCCAAATAATGAAAAATAAAAGGTCATTGCGACTTTATATCTCGCAATTCTGACTTTATTTCTCTAAATTGCGAGATATAAAGTCAGAATTGCGAGAGAAAAAGTCGTAATGATCTTTTAAAATGTTTTATTCTGTGGCGGAAACAAGCTTCCATTAAAATATATTTTGCAGGTAAATAAATAAAAAATATTTATTTTAGTAAGTGTTTTTTTTTTTTTTATATTTTCATTTTTTATAAAAAAAAGTTACATTTAAAAACAATAAAAACACTTACTAAAAAGATCTCTTTTTTTGTTTAACCGCAAAATATCTTTTTAGTAAGTGTTTTTTTATTGTAAAATGTGTTTTTTATTGTTTTTATTTAAAAACAAAAAAGCACTTACTAAAAAGACCTATTTTGCTTGTTTACCTGCATGTCAATTTAAAGCAAAATGCACAGTAAAAGAGAACAAAGAAGATTCAGGGAATAATCTACTGTGTGAATAATATGTAATCAATAAAAAGGAACAGTAATCTGATCATAAGCATTCGCAACTGTGAGGTAATCGAATCACAAGCACTTAATGTGTGTGATGTGCGGGTGATCCAGATGTGATCAGTTACTCTGGGCTCTGCTGATTGAGTCTGTTCAAGAGAAGTGTGATCCTGGAATGACTGTGTTTCTCCCAGTGGATCCGCATGCAGATTCCCGCTTACCTTCCACCTGGATTCAGTGTGTGTGACGTCAGCATCACACACTGAGATCCGCGAGGAGTGTGTGTGCATCTAGCGCACACTACAGGACTGAAGCTCGACACACAGAGTAAAGTCTGAAAGATCGTCTACTACACACTCATATTCTACATGTGGAGATACAGATGCGGGAATCGACTCCCGAACGGGGGTGTGTGCGCTGGAATAAAAGCTTGCATGTCAGTCATACTCACATCATGTGACGGGATGAGGAAAGATAAACATCTACTGCAATCATCTCAAAAAATCAAGGAAATCGTTTAATGATATAAAAGAATATTGCTGTACAGGAGTAAAGTGCGCGGGGCGTCTCGCGTGCAGAGTAAAGCAGGAGCAGACTGTGAATGTTCAGTAAACTAAACTAGGATCGTCTGCGGGACAGGAACAGGAAACACGTGCGGATCTGAAATCAAGTTCATCCATGCGGATCGTCCTGTAAAACTGCAGATCAAGTCCCTCAGAATCCGGATCAGATGAAGATGGAGAATCCCAGAGTCGTGGAGAAGTGCTGACTGCGCAGATGTGGTCTCCTGAGGGGTCAGAGGTCAGGGGTCAGGGGTCAGGTCAGCGCTCTCTCACCTGTACTCTCCAAACGTTATATCGTCCTCCTTCATGGGCTGGATCTCCGGGTCTCCATGAGCGTCTTCCTTCTCTTTAACTGAGACAAACATCAGAGATCAGAGTCACACACACACACACACACGCGCGCGAACAAGAAAGACACGAACATCTTGGATGACGTCGGGGAGAGTAAATTATCAGGAAATTTTGAATTCTGAAATGAATTACTCCTTTAATGCTACTTGAACCAAATTAAACGTTATGTAACATAAATGTCTGCTAAAGGATTAGATGTAAATGTCAACACAAGTCTCACCTGGATATTTCCCGCCCTTGTTCCTCTTGATGAAGCAGACGATGAGCAGGATGAGGATGAGCAGAGCGATGGCCGACATCAGCCCGATGAACCAGCCCTGAGTGGCGATGTCCACCTGCGGACTCACCATCGCTGAGGAAGAGGAGGAAGAGGAGGAGGATGAGACACGGCAGATCCGTTCGCCAGCGAGTCACGGAGGATCACGGACACACGAGGGACGGACCCTCAAACACACACTCAGTGTTACTCTCGTCTTCCAGTACATACATCGATGACATACAGCACACTTGATATCTGCAGTCTGTGTTTCTCCAGTACATGTACCTTGATTTAAAGGTGACACATTATGCCTCTTTTCACCAGATGTGATATAAATCTATGGTGTCCCCAGAATGTGTCTGTGAAATTTCAGCTCCAGTTTCCCCCAGATCATTTATTACAGCTTGTCAAATTTGCCCCTTTTTGGATGTGAGAAAAAAACGCCCCATTTTTGTGTGTGTCCCTTTAAATGCAAATGAGCTTTAGCTCCGCCTCCGTTCAGAAGAGGGCGGAGTCTTTACACGAGCTTCAGAAACTCCGGCAATAACAGAACAGGCCAATCTCCCTCATCCAGAATCCCAGAATCCCCAGCAGCGAGTGCAGCCTTACGGAGAGACTCAGGAGGAGCTTCTGAATGTTAGTGGAGACATTTCTGTAGTTGTTGTGGAGTTACACTGATCATCTCATCATCATGTTGAACTTCTCCACAAGTGTCCACAGTTCCTGAGGTCTTTATAAGACAGCGGTGACATGTTCTGGTCAATAGTGTTCAGTGCTCGTCTGAGCTCAACCACAGAGCAGCTTCAGGCTCTGCTGGATCTTCATCAGTGCGTTAGAACTGGTCTCTGTTGGCGCTTGTGGACCCAAATGTCGGCTGGTGTGTGTAAACGTGCAGATTAAGGGCCGGTAATATTATAATAAGATCCTCTTCATACGTCAGAAGGAGAGCGAAATCGGCTTATTTTTTGTCAGAGAAAGACTCACCAGAACAAAGTTACTGGGTTTCACTTTACACGTTTTCTGTGTTTCAGAAGCACCTGATTATAGATTATAGATTATAGATTATAGCACTGACACACGGAGAAACTCAGATTATCATGATATGTCCCCTTTAAGAATATTTGTACTGAAAAACAAGACAGAGACACTGAGGAAGAGCCTCATTTTGTGCGGGTATAGTCATGCTGATCAGTGGATAAAGACTCATGAGCACAGACAGACTCATGCAGACGCTCAACACATCTCCCAGCATGCATCACAGCAGGCACGTATCCCACAAGGCCTTGAGGCTGAGAGGAAGCCTCACCTGGGAGCGTGACCAACAGCTCCTCGGAGCGCCGGAGCGAGCGCTCGTCCTCCCGACCTCCGGCCACCACCCGCACCTTGTAGGACAAACCCTCCTTCAAACCCTTAAGCACGTGGAACTGAGAGCCGTTGACCTTCTCTGTGTGCCAGTCTTCGTCACCTGAGGGTTTCCAGCACACGTCAGATCTCTACACCTTCTGACCTCCTATACTGTTAATCTACTGAACAACTCAACCGCTACGAGCCTTCACTGCAAGACATGAGGCTCCTCCTCAGTGCTTCTGTCTCGTTCTCTAGCTATCTAAACACTCATTTACTGGAGAAGAGCAATGGCTGAAGGTCAAACTCATTAAACGAGACTTAATATCTTCAGTCCTTGTGCTTCTCCAGGGAATGTCTCCTGGTGTAGGACTGTTCAGGAGCAGGATCATGTTTTGCAGTGTATCCCGGTCGGACAACTCTGTTAGTGACTACATGAGCTCTACTCTATATGTTCATGTGTTTGATCATCATAAAGCACGACACACGCATGCAGGAGTCTTACTGTTGTCTATAATATATTCAACATAAAGATGTTTCTCGGGACCCCAGTATTCCCAACTGATCAGCGCTCCATCCTCGCTCACGGATGAGCTGACGTTCCCGAACGCAGGAGCGATGGCTGGCGCTGAGAGAGAGAGACACAAGTGTCAGCTCCGGCTGCGGATCCGTGAGGAGAAACTGAACGACTGACGCGAGAGCCGCTGTTTACTGAGTGAGTAGAGTGAGGGCGGGAAATGACATGTGACGTTAGCGTGTTAGGGGCGGGGCTACTGATGATGTCACTACAGCGGCTGTACCCGCGTGCTGGGGGGGGGGGTGCCCGAGCTCCTGGAAAACATACACACACACACTCTCTCACACAAACACACACACTCACACAGCATCACGTGACTCCAGCAGATCAGAGGTCACATCAGCGTGTGTCAGGAGGAAAGAGAAGGAGGACATTTATAAAGAGGAAAGATTAAAAGATCAGAAGGAAAACACACACAGGATTCTGACATTCCTCCCCCGAAGAGAAGTGTGTACATATACAGGTTACATGCATCAATCTTTGAGAGCCAATTAAGAGTTTAAACCCATTTTCAGTGATGAAACTGATTAGAGTAAAATGTCTTTTATTGACTTGAACCTGGACTTTAAAGTGGACTCAAACCTCTTGCCGTTGTGATACAGTCTCAGGCCACATTACATTCACACTAGTGTTTTAGGAAGCCAAACCATTAATAATGATAATAATAACTTCAGTATTTTTGAGGCATACGTAGACTTAAGTACCTGTACTGTAACTAAAGCACACTTTCTCTGTAGTGAATTAAATAGAAAACTCACAGAATGGACAGTGAGACACTAGTGCGCCCTGTCTAGTGGACGTACCTCTGTGGAGGATGGCGAGACGCTAGTGCGCCCTGTCTAGTGGACGTACCTCTGTGGAGGATGGTGAGACGCTAGTGCGCCCTGTCTAGTGGACGTACCTCTGTGGAGGATGGCGAGACGCTAGTGCGCCCTGTCTAGTGGACGTACCTCTGTGGAGGATGGCGAGACGCTAGTGCGCCCTGTCTAGTGGACGTACCTCTGTGGAGGATGGTGAGACGCTAGTGTGCCCTGTCTAGTGGACGTACCTCTGTGGAGGATGGTGAGACGCTAGTGCGCCCTGTCTAGTGGACGTACCTCTGTGGAGGATGGCGAGACGCTAGTGCGCCCTGTCTAGTGGACGTACCTCTGTGGAGGATGGCGAGACGCTAGTGCGCCCTGTCTAGTTGACGTACCTCTGTGGAGGATGGTGAGATGCTAGTGTGCCCTGTCTAGTGGACGTACCTCTGTGGAGGATGGTGAGATGCTAGTGTGCCCTGTCTAGTGGACGTACCTCTGTGGAGGATGGCGAGACGCTAGTGCGCCCTGTCTAGTGGACGTACCTCTGTGGAGGATGGTGAGACGCTAGTGTGCCCTGTCTAGTGGACGTACCTCTGTGGAGGATGGTGAGACGCTAGTGTGCCCTGTCTAGTGGACGTACCTCTGTGGAGGATGGTGAGACGCTAGTGTGCCCTGTCTAGTGGACGTACCTCTGTGGAGGATGGCGAGACGCTAGTGCGCCCTGTCTAGTGGACGTACCTCTGTGGAGGATGGTGACGGCCTCCTCGGTGAGCGCAGGACCGGATCCCTGCTGCGTTTTGGCACTGAAATAGAACTTGTAGCGCGTGCTGTGATGGAGGTTGTGCAGAGTTACACTGCTTTGATTGGACGGCAGATCCATCTCATCCAGCAGACCCACGTCATGGCTGCTGTTGACTGGAGGCGGAGCGAGAGCGGAAAGGGGCGGGGTCATGTTATTTCAGCCAATCAAAAGCTGCTGTAGATTTAGATCTTAGGTGAGGAGAGGTTCTCTCACCCGTCTGATATCTAAGGGTGTATCCGGTCAGACGGCCGTTCCTCTCGTGAGGTGGAGCCCACTCCAGCGTCAGAGAGTCCAGATCCGAAGCCGACACGCGGAAGAACGACGGCATGCCGGGAACTGGAACCATACAGACCACAAAATCTGTGCCTTCAAGTCAAGTCAGCTTTATTTCTACAGCGCTTTATACAGTACAGATCATTTCAGAGCAGTTTCACAGTGATAAACAGGAAAACAGAATCAATGAGGAAAACTTCATCAAATATGAGACACATTTAGAGTCAGTGGTGAAGCAGCTCTACAGAAGATCAGAGAGTCATTATTCAGATCAGTTCAGTGGTGATTCAGTTCAGTTCACTAAAGTTCATCATTAATGAAACGAGTTCAATTTCAGCTGTAAAGCTGCTCTGCAGGAAAACATTCAGAATTGCGAGATAAAAATTGCAATAGCGAAAAAGTCAGAATTGCGTGAAATAAACTCATGATTGAGAGGAAAAGCCAGAATTGGCAGATAAAAACTTAGTTGCAAGAAAAAGTCAAAAAAACTGAGAGATAAAAATTGGAATTGCGAGAAAAAAGTCAGAATTGCGAGATAAAAACGTACAATTACAAGAAAAGTCAAAACTGAGAGATAAAAAGTCGCAATTGTGAAGAAAGTCGGAATTATGAGAAGTAAAGTCATGATATGAGTGAATAAAGCGGGTTGAGCGAGTGTTCAGATGCTCTCACCGCCCTCCGGCGTCTCGAAGCGTTGCGGGGCGCTAGCGGGTCCCTCCCCGCGGCTGTTGAACGCCCTCACGTGCAGACTGTAGACGCTGAACGGGTGCAGGTCCGGGAGCTTCCCGCGGGTTCTGTTGGGCCCGAAGCTCTCGCTCCTCTGCTCGCCGTGGTGAGAGTTGTGTCGGTGTAAACTCCGCTCGCGCTGGTAATGGACCTGCACACCGACAACAGAGTTTACACACGCTTGTATATCCCAGCATGCACTAGTCTAAGATCACACC
>CM040841.1:28380079-28420079 GCA_022828995.1 Vimba vimba | reverse complement strand
GGACAGATGCACTTTTATGATGGACAGATGCACTTTAATGATGGACAGATGCACTTTAATGATGGACAGATGCACTTTTATGATGGACAGATGCACTTTTATGATGGACAGATGCACTTTTATGATGGACAGATGCACTTTAATGATGGACAGATGCACTTTTATCATGGATGGATGCACTTTTATCATGGATGGATGCACTTTAATGGACTTCAAAACAGAAACAGCAATTCACAGCCATTATAAAGCTTGGAATTTTTTAATATAATTGTATTCGTCTGAAAGAATAATGTCATATACACCTAGGATGACTTGAAGGTGAGTAAATCATGGGCTTATTTTTATTTTTGGGTGAACTGTCCCTTTAATTTGAGTGAGTAATGCCTCAGGACTGCTCCATCCGGACAGTGCTCCAAGCGTGTGTGTTTGTGCTGTTTTCACCTTTAACGGAGACTCCGAAGGTGTGGTGCACTGAGCCGAGCCGGTTCCTGGCAGTGCAGCGATACTCCCCGGCGTCCGCCTCCGACACGTCCGAGATCCGCAGAGTCTTGTTGAAGTTCATCAGTGAAGCTCTGCGACCGGGGATCTCACCGCTGAGCTTCGTCCAGGAGACCGTAGGAGTGGGACTGAGCGGGAACATCAGAACGTCACAGACCCAAACACACACACACAAGAGTTACTGTAGAGCTGTGGTGAATCTGGACTCACAGGCCGTCTGCGATGCACTCCAGCTCCAGAACCTCTCCTCGCAGGACCATCTGAGAGCTGAGCGAGCCACTGGGAACCAGGAACACCGGCGCTCGCTCGTCCACCGGCTTATCTGGAAGAAAACGCTCTCAGTGAGATCCTGCTTCATAACCATAACTCATGTCAACTAGGGTTGGGAATTGAAAATCGATTCCAATTCTGGAATTGAATGCTTGAGGTCAGGAATCGGATACTTGTTATAAAATGTAAAAAACATTTTTTTACCTTATTGGAATCGAAATTAGGAATCGATAAGATTCGGAGTCGATAAACAAAATCGGAATCATTAAAATTCAAACGATACCCAACCCTAATATCAACAGACATCAGGAAGATGAAGAGAGTTCAGAAAGAGATGATGAGGAACGACAGGATCATTGTGTCTAAAGCAGAAGACATCTGAGATCTGTTAGTCAATAAACAGGGCTTCAATGAAAGACGCTCCGGAATGAGGGAGTACAGCGGAGGTTAGAGGTCACTGGGTGTGGGTTAGACCAGAGTCACTAGGGGGCGCCGTCACTCACCACTAAACAAATCAGTGTCATTGAAATAATCTGCCATTGTGTCATTGAGTGAATCCACTGAAACACAACAAAACAACAAAACAAATCAAACACATGCAAAGCAACCGCAGGAATATGATGCGAGATTCTCACAGCTGCGGCCGATGGCATTTGCGACTCAAGAGCTCTTTGTTTCGCTCAGAGAGCAGACGTGCATTAAAGTGATGAATGGATGTTCGGGGGTTTTATTGACGCTCAAACCAACCCAAAACTACAATAGTGCTCATTCAGAGGCGCATGACTAGGGGAAGCGCCGTCCCACAGATCTGCGACTCACGGTCGATGACGTGGACGGTGATGGGCTGCTTCTGCTGGATGGTCTGCGTGTGTGGGAACCGGGCGTAGCAGATGTAGTTGTTCCTGGAGTCCTCCATCAGGACGTTGGAGAAGTACAGGTCACCGTTCAGACCCTGAGACACTCGCCGGCTCTGCGGCAGACGCTGGAAATCTGCACACACACACACACACACACACACACACACACACACACACACACACACACACACGGTTAGAGTCAGGGTGAAAGGGAAGCTGCGCTTTTCTCCTCTATAGTGTCGTATATCGAGTGAAACGCTTCTGGAACAAGAAGAAATGTGGGCGGGGCTTGATTGTGTCCGTGGGGATTGGATGGTTGTGGTTTGCTATTGGCTGATCTCATGTGAGTGACAGGTTGCCCCGCCCTCGTCTTGATTCTGTGCATCGTTTATTAATTGAATGTTGGGATGTAGCCGTGGCTCTATGCAAATGAGAGTGAGCTTGCAGGGGCGGAGTTTTTTGTCCATGATGAATTGATTGGATGGTTGGATGGTGGTGGTTTTCTATTGGTGGATCTCATGTGAGTGACAGGTTGCCCCGCCTTTGTCTTGATTCTGTGTATCAGATGTTAATTGGATGTTGGGATGTAGGTGTGGCTCTATGCAAATGAGCGTGAGCTTGCAGGGGAACAGTTTTTTGTCAGTGGGGAATCGATCGGATGGTTGTGGTTTGCCATTGGCTGATCTCATGTGAGTGACAGGTTGCCCCGCACTAGCCTTGATTCTGTGCATCGTTTGTTGATTGGATGTTGGGATGTGGGCGTGGCTCTGTATGCAGATGAGCATGAGCTTGAAGGGGCGGAGTTTAATCACACTAAATGATCGGATAAGATCCATTTGATTAAACATTATGAGCTCAAAACAAAAACAAAATGAATTGTTCATAGTTAACATGTGTCCAGAAAACAGATTTAACGAGGACACTTACTGTTGTCCATCCAGAACACGATGGGTGGCGGGAGGCCGGCGGGCGGGCGGCAGTGCAGGATTAACGACTGTCCCTCCTGCGCAACGATTGGACTGAACCTCTCTTTAGACCACAGAGGAGATCCTACAGGAAGAGGAAGCAGCCGTGATCACATGACTCAACACGAGCGTGAGCGTGACGGACATGTGGAACGTGATGCAGGAAAGAGATCTAGACACTGATGAGGTCACTATGAGGTCAGTCTGCAGGATTGGGCCGCCACATGCATAACAGCCAAACATTACCATTTACCTCCGAGTATCAGATCTCTGATGACGCTGAAAATGTCTTATGACACACAAAACAACGAGAGTGAGAGGGTTAAACGAGGCTGCGTGAGAGATGAGATGAGAGAGCAGCGAGTGATCTGATTGGTGGAGCTGACGTACTGGACTGGCGGATGATGATGTGGTTGGAGAGGGCGGAGCCGAGCTGGTTGTGGGCGGTGCACTGATACACGCCCTCGTAGGCGTCGGCCTTCTCTCCTCCGCTGATGTCGATCACCAGCGTTCCTGAATGAGGCTTCATCGTGACTTTGGGATCTTTATCGATGTCGAAATGCGTCCCGTTCCTGGTCCACGAGAAGCTGTGGGCGATCAGAGCAAGGCAAGGCACGTTTATTTATACAGCACATTTCATACAAGAGTGCATCTGTCCGTCATAAAAGAGTGTTTCTCGTCTCGTCTCAGAGTGTGTGTGAGTCTCGTCTCGTCTCGGAGTGTGTGTGTGTGTAAGTCTCATCTCGGAGTGTGAGTCTCGTCTCGTCTCGGAGTGTGTGTGAGTCTCGTCTCGTCTCGGAGTGTGTGTGTGTGTAAGTCTCATCTCGGAGTGTGAGTCTCGTCTCGTCTCGGAGTGTGTGAGAGTCTCGTCTCGTCTCGGAGTGTGTGAGAGTCTCGTCTCATCTCGGAGTGTGTGTGAGAGTCTCGCCTCATCTCGGAGTGTGTGTGAGAGTCTCGTCTCATCTCGGAGTGTGTGTGAGTCTCGTCTCGTCTCTGAGTGTGTGTGTGTGTAAGTCTCATCTCGGAGTGTGAGTCTCGTCTCGTCTCGGAGTGTGTGTGAGTGTCTCACCTGGGGTGCGGCTTCCCTTTGGCCTCGCAGTGGATGACGATGTTCTCTCGCGGGTCCACGATATATTCCTTCGGCGACTGATGGGTGATTGTGGGCGGCTGTGGCACTGCGGGTCACATGACATGGGTTAGCTTAGATACAGAGAACACACACACACACACAGCAGGATCTCTCGACATGCAAAACAACACGAAACACATAGATCTACTGCATCACATGCACTGAAACGCTTATTTCATTGATGTAAATCAGTGCTGAGTCCACTGAAGCAGCAGTAATGCAGGAGCATGCAAACACTGCAGCAGTCACACCAGATCATCAGCAATCACACCAGATCATCAGCAATCACACCAGATCATCAGCAATCACACCAGATCATCAGCAATCACACCAGATCATCAGCAATCACACCAGATCATCAGCAATCACACCAGATCATCAGCAATCACACCAGATCATCAGCAATCACACCAGATCAACAGCAAATAAACCAGATCAACAGCAAATAAACCACAGTAAAGGAAAAGCTCAATGCACAGCAAACCGGCTGAGGAGAAACTTACATCCTTCCAGGAGTTTAGCTAGAGAATCAGACAGACGTGAGAGAGCGTCAGAACATGAGGACCGGCAGATCTCAGATCAGATTCATCACATCGGCCCAGAGCTTCCTCTGATTGGCTGATGAGGGACTCTTATTTTGACAGCGCACCATTAGTTTACTGTATTAGTTTAACAGCTCTGTCTCATAAAGGATTAGACACAACTGTTAAACAAATAAAGTACATGTTTCAGTGTTTCTCCTCTAACTAAAACAGACCCAACGAGTCTCTGTCTGCCAGCTATAGGTATGTAGATTCAAAAGATCATTAATATGCAGTAATATTGTGTAATATTATCTCTCTGACTGCACTGAAACTACTGGACGAGAACAAAACTTGAACAGGTTTAATATCTTCAGTCATTCTGCTTCTTCTCCAGTAAATGTATCTTGTAAGAATGTCACACACATACACACACACTCTTACACTGAAGCTCTGTGAAGAATCACTGGTTGTTAATGAGGAATTGTGGGATACGTACGGTCCAGAGGAACCTCCAGCGCCGTGATCATGTGACCCAGCAGCAGCAGCAGCAGAGCCAATCGGCCGTCGCTCGGCCTGTCCATCATGCCGTGTGACCAATGAGGCGCCTCAGAGTGAGTTTAGCCCCGCCCTCAAGCCGTTAGTCCCGCCCTCGAGCCAATCAGGAAACACTGACAGACAGAGAGAGAGAGTTACTGGCTGATCATCACACACACACAGCTCTGACTCAAACCCTGGGAAGCAGGATTTACACACACACACACACACACACACACACACACACACTGCCAATGCAGACGCTGCTTCAGGCAGCAGAGAACCCCTGGTTGCCATGGTTACTGAGATCTGCACCACAGACACTGTTCTCTTCACACTCTCATGGATGTTGGGATGTACACCTGTCAATCAACTCTCCACTCGAGAAGTATGATGTCATCAGGTGTTCAGACCATGTGACGTTTAATCGGTCTAATGATTCGCTGGATCATGTGATTCGCTGTGCTGTTCATCCTCCTGTCCTCAGAGTGAATTGCTCCAGTGATGAACTGAACAAACTCAACCAATCAAATGTTTGAACACAGGTGTGATTGACAATCATGCCCAAAAATGCAAACAAATAAGACTGAATGAAGTGTTTGAAGCGTCTGGGATGCCAGTGAGAACACAACATTAAACTTTAGTTAGTGTGTAATGTTGTTGTTAGAGTATAAATAATATCTGTAAAATTATAAAGCTCAAAGTTCAATGCCAAGCGAGATATTTTATTTAACAGAAGTCGCCTACATCGAACGGCCCGTTTGGATCATCCCTCTACTTCCTTCTTTAATGACGTCACTAGAACAGTTTCTTGACTAAGCTCCGCCCACAGGAATGCTCCCACAACTCTACCAAAATTCGTTTATATACTTGCGCACTTCTTATAACTTACTGTGTTTACTCAGCTCTTACGGTGATTTTCTGGAGTAAAACTGACGCTTCATCTTTTGTGTGATGTACAATAAACTTTATTAAGCTCATCAGTATATGTTTGATCATCATTCAGACAGCAGACTTATAGGCTATTAATAAATAATGGATACATACAAGCAGATGACAAATACGTTATAATAACCGTAATTAAACTACTAAACCATACCTGTTTCATCTCTATACAGCACTCTGACTCTGTAGGCATTATTGTCCGACTCTAAATGAACGCCGTTACTGAGAGTTTCTGATATTATCATCATTCCGTGAGATGAAATTGCCCTGAGAGACTGAGCTTGTGAGGCTCCGCCCCCTGGGTCGTCCAGCAGCAGCTCATTTGCATTTAAAGGGCACACACTGAAACAGCTCGTTTTTCTGTGACCCAAAAAATGACAATTTAAACATGCTGTAAAAAATGATCTGTGGGTATTTTGAGCTGGAACTTCACATACACACTCTGGGGACATCAGAGACTTATTTTACATCTTGTGAAAAGGGGCATAATACGGGACCTTTAAAGAACACTGATTATGATTATGCCTCAAAACGCTGGAAATGTGGAATTCAACAGAATCAAATGAGTCAGATTAATGAAGCACACCTGTGATGAACAACTGTGATGTGTGTGAATCATGTTTGATGTCACTTATAAAGCAGACTAGCTTTTCAAGGCTTGTGTGTGTGTGTGTGTGTGTGTGTGTGTGTGTGTAAATCTCGGAGTCCAAGGTCATGTAAAGCGCTGCAAACTTTCATAAATCATGAGAGTTATGACTGCAGAAAGGCTGGTGTCTGATCTCTCTCACACACACACTCCTGTATACACACACACACACACACACACACACACACACACACACACACTGAATACAGGAGAGAGAGTGTGTGAGTGTGTGTGTATACAGGAGTGTGTGTGTGTGTGTGTGTGTGTGTGTGTGTGTGTGTGTGTGTGTGTGTGTGTGTGTGTGAGTGTATACAGGAGTGTGTGTGTCAGTGTGTGTGTCTACAGGAGTGTGTGTGTGTGTGTGTGTGTGTGAGTGTGTGTGTGTCACTGGAGATCAGAGCACTGGTGAAGGCCCTTGAGGAGAGGAACATGATGGTAATCAGGGTAATTAAACAGCAGCTCATTAATGAAACATCATGTGACTAGAGAGTGATGCGGTTCAGCACATCATCACTGACACTCGTTACACTCGTCTGATCTTTACATGTGTTAATAATGACAGGCTACACTTCATTTACATCTGCTCATAATCACTGCAGTCAGACGAGCAGCGGACACTCATGAACATCCAGCTGAACATCCAGCTGAACACACGATCCACACGAGGGTTTCAGGGGAATCATGTTCTGCATTTCAAGTCACTATAATTCTTGTTTTCAATGGAATATTGCAGTGTTTATTGTAAATGATTAATAGGTGCACATCATTATTGTGTTAATAATCTTGAATCAGAATAAGTTCCTCTTGCAGCATCTCTTCTCTTCTCTGATGACGAGGGCGGGGCTATAACCTGTCACTCACATGAGATCAGCCAATAGCAAACCACAACCATCCAATCAATTCCCACGGACACAATCAAGCCCCGCCCACATTTGCTCGTTCCAGAAGCGCTTCACTCGGATTTACGACACAATAGAGGAGATCTATGTTCATTTACCACACGTTTACAAGGGAAAACACTGTAAAACTGTGTGAACTGTAACTGCGGCACACACACACACACACTCACACACACACACACACACACACACACACACACACACACACACACACACACACACACACACACACACACACACACACACACACACACACACAGTGTTTATCTGGATCTGAGAGTCAGACAGGGATGAAATGGACCGTCTCTATATTCCCAGCGTTTAACATCAGCGTACGAGCAGAGCTGCAGCGTCTGAGTCTCGACACAAAGGCATTCCTCCAGCATACGTTTCCCAGAAGCCCCTCATCAGCTTTATAATTGTAGAGGCGGTATGCAAATAATCATCTGTTTAACATATGAATGCTGGGATGAATAAAAACACCAGTTCGCCGGATAAAACAACAATGTGCGTCTGAGCTGTTGTTCAGAGACGTTCCCTGTGAATCAGCTCTATCTCCCGACCCCTGAGCCCTCAGGCAGCGGAGCATCGGTGTTCCTGAAGAGAGACGACCGATAAACACTGTAATCCATCAGTTATGACAACATGTATTTTTACACTGCTTTAACTCTTCAAAAGAAGTCAAGCAATTTTAAACTTTTTTACAAGTTATACAAAATTCAACTCATTTAAGTCAGTTTAATGTCATTTAAGTTTGAAATGACTTAAACATCTAAGTTGATTGAACTTAAATTTAAGGTTTTTTACAGTGAGTTTAGAGTTACTCTTGAGTTTCTGTCTCTTCTGACTCGAGGACTCTTGCTTTTGTCGTCCTGCTCGTTTCTGAAGTTTTTCTATGCGATGGAAAGCAAATGTTTACACAACGATTCATTCCCTGTGAACTCCATTAACATTCCCCGTCTTTCTCACTCACACACACACACACACACACACACACACACACACACACACACACACACACACACACACACAGATCCGGGATCCTCTGAGATGCTAATGTCTGGCAGCGTCTTAAAGGAACGAGGTCTCGTTAGCATGCGCTGTGAAGCGAGCGCTAAACTCCACAGATCACAGGTCTGGGATCAGCTTCGTCAGATCAGAGTCTGAGCCCGCACGTCACATGATGATGACGGCTCATTTGCATATGCAAATACAAATACAGGGCTGCCAACTTCTGAGTTTAGCTTGGAGTGAGAATTATGGGGGGGGGGTATTTATGTAATTATGTATTATAGTGCACATGTTTAGCAAAATACTCTCTATAGCTAATTTTTCTTTCCTTAATTCATTAACTGGCTGTCGTGAGGTGATGTGATGTCAGTGTCCTCCAGCTGTGTTATAGACTTCTCTCAGCCGGTCGACGATACACTCGTGTTCATTCACTATTACCCAGTGAAGAGCAGCAGATGATCGCTCACGTGCCGCTTTGAGGCCATACAGCCATCTGTCACTCATATTTACAAGCGCCAAAACTCTATTTATTGTTTGAGTTGCGTAATAAAAGCGACAGGATCTGAGAGTGTGTGATATCAAGAGTGATCTGTGTCGAGACTGATCTCTGCGGGACACAGTCACTGTTCCTCGGGACTCTTCCCTCAATCAGCTGATTTATGCGTGAGCGGAGGCACTCATTGGACGGTGTGGATCAGCTGATTTATGCATGAGCGGAGGCACTCATTGGACGGCGTGGATCAGCTGATTTATGCGTGAGCGGAGGCACTCATTGGACGGCGTGGATCAGCTGATTTATGCGTGAGCGGAGGCACTCATTGGACGGCGTGGATCAGCTGATTTATGCGTGAGCGGAGGCACTCATTGGACGGCGTGGATCAGCTGATTTATGCGTGAGCGGAGGCACTCATTGGACGGCGTGGATCAGCTGATTTATGCGTGAGCGGAGGCACTCATTGGACGGTGTTGATCAGCTGATTTATGCGTGAGCGGAGGCACTCATTGGACGGCGTGGATCAGCTGATTTATGCGTGAGCGGAGGCACTCATTGGACGGCGTGGATCAGCTGATTTATGCGTGAGCGGAGGCACTCATTGGACGGCGTGGATCAGCTGATTTATGCGTGAGCGGAGGCACTCATTGGACGGCGTGGATCAGCTGATTTATGCGTGAGCGGAGGCACTCATTGGACAGCGTGGATCAGCTGATTTATGCGTGAGCGGAGGCACTCATTGGACGGTGTGGATCAGCTGATTTATGCGTGAGCGGAGGCACTCATTGGACGGCGTGGATCAGCTGATTTATGCGTGAGCGGAGGCACTCATTGGACGGCGTGGATCAGCTGATTTATGCGTGAGCGGAGGCACTCATTGGACGGCGTGGATCAGCTGATTTATGCGTGAGCGGAGGCACTCATTGGACGGCGTGGATCAGCTGATTTATGCGTGAGCGGAGGCACTCATTGGACGGCGTGGATCAGCTGATTTATGCGTGAGCGGAGGCACTCATTGGACGGCGTGGATCAGCTGATTTATGCGTGAGCGGAGGCACTCATTGGACGGCGTGGATCAGCTGATTTATGCGTGAGCGGAGGCACTCATTGGACGGCGTGGATCAGCTGATTTATGCGTGAGCGGAGGCACTCATTGGACGGCGTGGATCAGCTGATTTATGCGTGAGCGGAGGCACTCATTGGACGGCGTGGAAAACACATCTCCTGTTTAGTGCTGTTGACCTTTTTAATAAGCAACAGGGAAACAAGACGAAGCCATTCATCCGTTCTGATCCTCTTCCAACACCAGCTCAGAAAACCACAACTAACTGTTCAATAACATCATGCTGGCTCTGTAAACACTGGGTCTGTTCTTACCCCTACGTCACACTTGACCTTTCACCCTGATTGCGTAACGTGTGGCGCATCACAGCGAGTGCAGGACCAGCATCTGTGGTTAAAAGTATATAAATGTTTATTTTGTTATAAATGTCGGCTGGTTTGTCTAGATCAGACTCTTATTCCTCGGCTGGATCGTGTCGAGACTTTGAAGCTGCACTGAAACTCACATCTGGCCCTTCGACCCGTTGGACCCCATTGAAGACACTATATGGAGAAAACTATTTCCTCAAAACCCTTCATTTCTTCTCGACTGAAGAAAGAAACACATGAACATCTCGGATGACGAGGAGGAGAGTAAACTATCAGGAGATTTAAGTTCTGAAGTGAGCGACTCCTTTAGCGATATGATCTGGTTGTATCTAAACTAGCCTAACTGATTCACTTTACATAAAAGCAGGTGTGTGTGTGTTAACTGGATGTTTCCGAGCCTGGACACACACATTGCATCGGTGTCAGCGAGTCCTTCACGGGCTGCTGGCTAAAGCTAGCCCGCGCCGGCTGGGATTGTGATGCTAATGTGAGCCGTTCTCTGGCGGATCAATAGTGGCTTTAGGATGTGCTGACCGACACTCGCCGCGCTTTCTGTCTATTGTGGAGATCAGCTGTGGAAGCTTCTGGCCACACACACACACACACACACACACACACACACACACACACACACACACACACACACACACACACACACACACACACACACACACACTGAACCAGAGAGACCACGGCAAAAACACACACACACACACACACACACACACACACACACACACACA
This sequence comes from Vimba vimba, assembly GCA_022828995.1. Lineage (NCBI taxonomy): Eukaryota > Metazoa > Chordata > Actinopteri > Cypriniformes > Leuciscidae > Vimba > Vimba vimba. Next base: position 28,409,134 of record CM040841.1, on the reverse strand, counting down.
CACACACACTGAACCTGAGAGAACACACACACACACACTGCATTTACACTTATTCCAGTCATTAACCTGTTAACTGCCAGCGGGACACTTTCATTGTCATATATTTATAACATATTTTAGTAATAATCATAAATTAGGTGTTATTCAAAGACTCATCCTTTAATTAGGCTCCTCCCCCTATCAGGCGGGGTCAGGTTTCATAGCTCAACATTTGCACTATTTTATTATCAAATATTTTTCTAATCTTGACAACGCATCCTCAAGGTTGCATGTTTGCCGACTGTGATATTATGACAGAAATGTGTGAATGTGTGACAGCAGAGCGTGTGAGCGCCGCCTGGTGGCCGGTTCTGGCACAGCGCCGGAAGAACATCTTACTTTTGTGGTGTCAACTTCAAATTTGGAACACAGCTATGATAGACGTATGACTTTGATTTTAGAGCAATTTTAGAGTCCAAATTATTTTGTAACATATATTTATATTATGTATGAAATATAAATGTTTAGTACAGTACATTTGCTTTACAGTAAACATCTATAACTATTTTACACTTTAAATTTTTTAAGTGCTTTCAGCTTCTGCAATAAAGCATATAAATAGTAATGCAATGTAAATAGATGCAAAAAAAATTATATTAGCTCAAAAAACTTTGATAATTCACTGAAAACCTATATTTGAGATGGATGTATTTCATAAGTTCAGATTACAGATTCAGTATAAACGCGATGCAGGATATTTGTCAGTCATACATAAATGGAACTATTAAGAATAATATTAGTGTAATACTAATAATACCAACAATCCCAAACCCAATACGTTTTAATACACAATAATCAGGTTTATTATCATCCAATCTATTTATTAAACCAATCTCAGAGGCTTTGACTAATCGGGTTAGCTTGTTTCCCAGCTGGCTATAACCACCTTCATACTTTCTGACTGAATAAATTCAAATGTTGCCACAATTAATAGATTTATACTGATTTTTAGTCATTTGAATAAATACATTTTTAAACTTTGAACACTTTACAATAAAGTCCAGTGCATCTTTACAGTGCATTCATTAATGTTAAAAGATACAACTTTTGATTTTTAAAATGCATTAGTAAATGTTGAAATCAACTAAGTTTAGAAAGTATTGTTCATTATTAGTTCATGTTTATTAGTGTGGTTAACTAATGCTAACACATTTTATTTCTAGTACACCACCAGTCACCTAGGGCCCTAATCTGGCACACTATCTAGGGCAGAAGAGTGAACTGGGACGCAGACACACTCACACACACACACACACACACACACACACACACACACACACACACACACACACACACACACACACACACACCCTGTTCCAGCTTCTCTTTAGAGGTGATGCTGTGAACTCGTGATCCTGCTCTTCACACACACACTCGTCTCAGAGCGTTCTGGAGGTGAGACTCTGCCTCCCACTCAACATCCCGGGATCAGTGTGTCCGCTCGGGAATAAAGACGGCTCAGTGTGGCCTTGACTGTGGCTTTAACACACACACACACACACACACACACACACACACACACACACACACACACACACACACACACACACACACACACACACACACACACACACATCTGACACCCTCACCAACACATGAAGACCGACAGATTCCCACTGTCAGGGATGATCAAGACTCAAACACCTGAAGACATCTGAATGATTCGCCAGGTTTGGCGGGAGTGTGTGTGGACAGAGAGCGAGCGGGCGAGAGACACAGACGTAGGATGGAGGGATTCTCGGACTCTTTTCACCTCATTGAAGCTGCAGGTGAATAGAGATCACTTCCCCTTCATCGCCCACAAAAGCCACGACCCTCCGATCCACCAACAAAACCTCATTCAGAGTGTGAGAAAATCACATCACTGTGGCGGACACACACACACACACACACACACACACACACACACACACACACACACACACACACGGTTTTGAGCATTGATCTGGACTGAAGCGGCTGTAACTCATGAAATGCGTCTCTTCTTAAATCTCCTGTTGACTCAGGCCAGGTTTGATTTCATATTTCTGAACTTCTCAAAAAGCCATAGTTTTAGTCCGGGAAAAACTATATGGATTAAACACTATCAAAATACACATTTCCCCACAAATTTTTCAAATTATTTTTTAAGAGATATAGCTATTTCCGGGCCAATTAACATACACACGTGCATACACACACACACACACACACACACACACACACACACACACACACACACACACACACACACACACACACACACACACACCGCTGCCTGTAACGATCCACTGGTTTATGGAGGTCAACAGAAGCACAGCTATTGAGATCAGTGAATCGGGTCACCCAGAATGCACTGCAGCGCACGAGTCGAGCTGGACGGACACACTCAGTGTTTGCAGCATTCAGCCGCGCGGAGGGAAGTGCGCTTAACAAGAGTAATTATTCCCGAAATAATACACTTTAAAAGAATATACAGGGCAGCCGGAAACTTTTCCCACATGTTGTTGTGTAAGCCTTATTCCAAAATGGATTAAATTCATTATTTTCCTCGAAATTCTACAAACATTCCCCATAATGACAACGTGAAAGAAGTTTGTTTGAAATCTTTGCTAATTACAAAAAAACTACAAAATCACATGAAGTATTCCCAGCCTTTGCCAGTACTCAGTGCAGTGTTGACAGAACCGGGCTAATATGGTCATACTTCCTGGTTCTGGTAAGAACTCGAGCTGCTGTAGACAACTAACCAGCTGTAGTTTGTTTATTAAGCGTGCAGGGCAACCACCCAGTAGAGCATTACAATAATCTAGCCTTGAGGTCATGAACGCATGAACTAACTGTTCCGCATTTGTCAATGAGAGCATATGGCGTAATTTAGATATATTTTTAAGATGGAAAAATGCGGTTTTACAGATACTAGACACGTGACTTTCAAATGAAAGATTGGTATCAAAGAGCACACACACACACACACACACACACACACACACACACACACACACACACACACACACACACACACAGGTTCCTACCCGACGACGAAGACTTAACAGAGCCATCAAGTGTTAGACAGTATTCTAGATTATTACGAGAGGAAGTTTTTTTGTCCAATAATTAGAATCTCAGTTTTTTCAGAATTTAGTATTAAGGGTTTAGAAGTAGGAAATTACTAGTCATCCCGTTTTTTTATATCAGCTGTGCATCCGTTAATTTAGTGAACTGGTAAGTTGCGTGAAGAAATATAGAGCTGAGTATCATCAGCATAACAGTGAAAACTAATGCCATGTTTCCTAATGATATCTCCTAATGGTAGCATGTACAGAGTGTGTGTGTGTGTGTCTGTGTGTGTGTGTGTGTGTGTGTGTGTGTGTGTGTGTGTGTGTGTGTGTGTGTGTGTGTGTAGCATGTACAGAGTGAACAGCAGCGGTCCTAGTACTGAGCCTTGAGGTACGCCATACTGAACTTGTGATCGATGAGACATATCTTCATTTACTGCTACAAACTGATAACGGTCAGATATGATTTAATAACATAATTTTCGAGTCTATTTAAAAGAATGTTGTGGTCAATAGTGTCAAATGCAGCACTAAGATCGAGTAACACTAATAGAGAGATACAACCACGATCGGATGATAAGAGCAAATCATTTGTGACTCTAACGAGAGCAGTCTCAGTTAACAGCACGTCAGAGCACACACCAAGCCATGAAGTTTCCAACACTTAATTGCAATTAAATGCAGATCCATGAACTCTTTTTTTTTACCCACTTTAAAATACACTTTTAAAATTTGAAGTACACTACACGTGTGAATTCACTACAGTTAAGTGCACCTCAGGTCACATGATCACACCTGCGTGATGATGACGAATCAGAGAGAGAGAAACCGTACTATCACACACATGACTGAACTACATCCCACATCAACAGACCCGACAGCCAATCAGAAGCCGGCTGACATTTATCAATGATGTTGATGCACAGCAGCATGTTATTGATCTCACACACACACACACGCACACACACACACACGCACACACACACACACACACACACACACACACACACACACACACACACACACACACACACACACACACACACACACACACACACATCTACAGCTCATTTATATGCTAATGAGTCATGCATATTCAAGACATTTGTCATATAACGGCATATTCAGCATGTTGCTGCAAACACTCCTCTCTTATACTTCTCTCTCTGTCTGCTGACAAGAAAACACACACACACACACACACACACACACATACATATTCACACAAACTTAATAGCAAATCACATTTTTTTCAGTGCATTTAAGGCATCAAGTTACTAAAATGATTTGAATGTAATCATGTTTTTGAAGTCATGCTCTTGCTAAGAGCTTTACAGAAGAAACATCAGTATTGAGATGCTTCATGTCACACACACACACACACACACACACACACACAGAAACTGAAACGCCACTGAACTCACCAGAGAAGATCTGTGTGTGTTCTGTCAGCGTGCAGATCAACCTGAAACACACAAACACACACATTCAGTGCTGGAAATCACCGATCATGAACGACAACATCAGACCAGAAGAGAGAGAGAGAGAGAGAGAGAGAGAGAGACAGAGAGAGAGAGAGAGAGAGAGAGAGAGAGAGAGTGTTGAGCTACAGAGATAAACACCTTCAGAAGCTACGAGACATTTACATATCGCCCATCAGACACTAGTAATCTCCACTGATCACGCAATATTCCATATCCTCAGTTCCTAACATGAGCATCAGTGAGCGCGTGCGGCTCCAGATCAGAGTCACCGAAGAGCTGATCCTGGACCAGCACACATGCGCATTAATCCTGAAGCTTCAGTGCTCAACTACACATCACACACACACACACACACACACACACACACACACACACACACACACACACACACACACACACACACACATCAGAAACTTCTCAACAGCATCACGTGAACACACACACACACACACACACACACACACACACACACACACACACACACACACACACAAGAAACACACATCAGAAACTTCTCAACAGCATCACGTGAACACACACACACACACACACACACACACACACACACACACACACACACACACACACACACACACACACAAGAAACACACATCAGAAACTTCTCAACAGCATCATGTGAACACACACACACACACACACACACACACACACACACACACACACACACACACACACACATTCTACATCAGTGTTCACCTCAACAAAACACACATTCTCAACAACACACACATTCTACATCAGTGTTCACCTCAACAACACACACATTCTACATCAGTGTTCACCTCAACAACACACACATTCTACATCAGTGTTCACCTCAACAACACACACATTCTACATCAGTGTTCACCTCAACAAAACACACATTCTCAACAACACACACATTCTACATCAGTGTTCACCTCAACAACACACACATTCTACATCAGTGTTCACCTCAACAACACACACATTCTACATCAGTGTTCACCTCAAACAACACACACATTCTACATCAGTGTTCACCTCAACAACACACACATTCTCAACAACACACACACTCTACATCAGTGTTCACCTCAACAACACACACACTCTACATCAGTGTTCACCTCAACAACACACACATTCTCAACAACACACACACTCTACATCAGTGTTCACCTCAACAACACACACATTCTAATTCTACATCAGTGTTCACCTCAACAACACACACACTCTACATCAGTGTTCACCTCAACAACACACACATTCTACATCAGTGTTCACCTCAACAACACAAACGCTGATCAATGAAAGACTTTACCTCCAACAGCAGCGACTGGTCACATACTGAAGCCTCCGGTGAGACACACACACACACACACACGTTCAGCATCAGTCAGAGAGAGAGAGAGCGAGAGAGAGCCAGAAAGAGAGAGTCCCGCCCCTCACCGCAGGATTAAATCTATCTTTTGTCTTTGACTCAATGGAGGTTAAACATTTCCTGGCCTCGTGTGCAGCAGTTCATGTGTGTGTTACTGCTATACATCACTGACATTCTGATGTTTACTCTCATGAAGTTACAAACAAGTGTCTTTCCTGTAGCTCAAACATGCAGGGCATGCATCAACTCAAATACAAATACAGTGCAAGTCAAAAATAATAGTAACATCAATAATAAACATTATTTCATATAGAGCCTTTGAACAGATTCTCAAAAATAACATTTGAACAAAAAGTAATAAGATCAAGCATTTAAATCAAACTTTGGATAAAAGTGCCAAATGCATAAAAAAGTCAAATAAAGTAGCAAACATATAACAGTATATCAATACAATATATATTACAGCTAGGTTAACTATATAACCAATAAAAAGTGATCTGACACTGAGTTGAGGACACTTCCCATCAGCCCCTGCACAGATGTTGCACGAGTCCTGCTGATGATGAGAAAGTGTTTATTGCAGTCATTAGGAAAGTCTTTTGACGTCTCTTATACGGTTGCGGCCCGTGACAATGGAGGCGATCTCCCTTTCAGAGCCTCTATTCTCCCGCAATAATGCCTCTCGTTCACAAAAGAGCTCGAGCTGAAACACGATCCGGCTCTGAGTGTTTCTGCATCACCTCAGACACTGAGCGAAAGTGGAGACTCCCAGAGACTCCCAGAGACGAGAGCGAGAGCGGAGACTCCCACAGACGAGAGCGAGAGCGCAGACTCCCAGAGACTCCCAGAGACGAGAGCGCAGACTCCCAGAGACGAGAGCGAGAGCGGAGACTCCCAGAGACGGGAGCGAGAGCGCAGACTCCCAGAGACGAGAGCGAGAGCGCAGACTCCCAGAGACGAGAGCGAGAGCGCAGACTCCCAGAGACGAGAGTGCAGACTCCCAGAGACGAGAGCGAGAGCGGAGACTCCCAGAGACGAGAGCGAGAGCGCAGACTCCCAGAGACGAGAGCGAGAGCGCAGACTCCCAGAGACGAGAGCGAGAGCGCAGACTCCCAGAGACGAGAGCGAGAGCGCAGACTCCCAGAGACGAGAGCGAGAGCGCAGACTCCCAGAGACGAGAGCGAGATTGCAGACTCCCAGAGACGAGAGCGCAGACTCCCAGAGACGAGAGCGAGAGCGCAGACTCCCAGAGACGAGAGCGAGAGCGAAGACTCCCAGAGACGAGAGCGAGAGCGCAGACTCCCAGAGACGAGAGCGAGAGCGAAGACTCCCAGAGACGAGAGTGCAGACTCCCAGAGACGAGAGCGAGAGTGCAGACTCCCAGAGACGAGAGTGCAGACTCCCAGAGACGAGAGCGAGAGCGCAGACTCCCAGAGACGAGAGCGCAGACTCCCAGAGACGAGAGCGAGAGCGCAGACTCCCAGAGACGAGAGCGAGAGCGCAGACTCCCAGAGACGAGAGCGAGAGCGCAGACTCCCAGAGACGAGAGCGAGAGTGCAGACTCCCAGAGACGAGAGTGCAGACTCCCAGAGACGAGAGCGAGAGTGCAGACTCCCAGAGACGAGAGTGCAGACTCCCAGAGACGAGAGCGCAGACTCCCAGAGACGAGAGCGAGAGCGCAGACTCCCAGAGACGAGAGCGAGAGAGCAGACTCCCAGAGACGAGAGCGAGAGCGCAGACTCCCAGAGACGAGAGCGAGAGCGCAGACTCCCAGAGACGAGAGCGAGAGCGCAGACTCCCAGAGACGAGAGCGAGAGCGGAGACTCCCAGAGACGAGAGTGCAGACTCCCAGAGACGAGAGCGAGAGTGCAGACTCCCAGAGACGAGGGCGAGAGCGCAGACTCCCAGAGACGAGAGCGAGAGCGCAGACTCCCAGAGACGAGAGCGAGAGCGCAGACTCCCAGAGACGAGAGCGAGAGCGCAGACTCCCAGAGACGAGAGCGAGAGCGCAGACTCCCAGAGACGAGAGCGAGAGCGCAGACTCCCAGAGACGAGAGCGAGAGCGGAGACTCCCAGAGACGAGAGCGAGAGCGGAGACTCCCAGAGACGAGAGCGAGAGCGCAGACTCCCAGAGACGAGAGCGAGAGAGCAGACTCCCAGAGACGAGAGCGAGAGCGCAGACTCCCAGAGACGAGAGCGAGAGCGCAGACTCCCAGAGACGGGAGCGAGAGCGCAGACTCCCAGAGACGAGAGCGAGAGCGCAGACTCCCAGAGACGAGAGCGAGAGCGCAGACTCCCAGAGACGGGAGCGAGAGTGCAGACTCCCAGAGACGAGAGCGAGAGCGGAGACTCCCAGAGACGAGAGTGCAGACTCCCAGAGACGAGAGCGAGAGTGCAGACTCCCAGAGACGAGGGCGAGAGCGCAGACTCCCAGAGACGAGAGCGAGAGTGCAGACTCCCAGAGACGAGAGCGAGAGCGCAGACTCCCAGAGACGGGAGCGAGAGTGCAGACTCCCAGAGACGAGAGCGAGAGCGGAGACTCCCAGAGACGAGAGCGAGAGCGCAGACTCCCAGAGACGAGAGCGAGAGCGCAGACTCCCAGAGACGAGAGTGCAGACTCCCAGAGACGAGAGCGAGAGCGGAGACTCCCAGAGACGAGAGTGCAGACTCCCAGAGACGAGAGCGAGAGTGCAGACTCCCAGAGACGAGGGCGAGAGTGCAGACTCCCAGAGACGAGAGTGCAGACTCCCAGAGAAGAGAGCGAGAGCGCAGACTCCCAGAGACGAGAGCGAGAGTGCAGACTCCCAGAGACGAGAGCGAGAGCGCAGACTCCCAGAGACGAGAGTGCAGACTCCCAGAGACGAGAGCGAGAGCGCAGACTCCCAGAGACGAGAGTGCAGACTCCCAGAGACGAGAGCGAGAGCGCAGACTCCCAGAGACGAGAGTGCAGACTCCCAGAGACGAGAGCGAGAGCGCAGACTCCCAGAGACGAGAGCGAGAGCGCAGACTCCCAGAGACGGGAGCGAGAGTGCAGACTCCCAGAGACGAGAGCGAGAGCGCAGACTCCCAGAGACGAGAGTGCAGACTCCCAGAGACGAGAGCGAGAGTGCAGACTCCCAGAGACGAGGGCGAGAGTGCAGACTCCCAGAGACGAGAGCGAGAGCGCAGACTCCCAGAGACGAGAGCGAGAGCGCAGACTCCCAGAGACGAGAGCGAGAGCGCAGACTCCCAGAGACGAGAGCGAGAGCGCAGACTCCCAGAGACGAGAGCGAGAGCGCAGACTCCCAGAGGCGAGAGCGCAGACTCCCAGAGACGAGAGCGAGAGCGCAGACTCCCAGAGACGAGAGCGAGAGCGCAGACTCCCAGAGACGAGAGCGAGAGCGCAGACTCCCAGAGACGAGAGCGAGAGCGCAGACTCCCAGAGACGAGAGCGAGAGCGCAGACTCCCAGAGACGAGAGCGAGAGAGCAGACTCCCAGAGACGAGAGCGAGAGCGCAGACTCCCAGAGACGAGAGCGAGAGCGCAGACTCCCAGAGACGAGAGCGAGAGCGCAGACTCCCAGAGACGAGAGCGAGAGCGCAGACTCCCAGAGACGAGAGCGAGAGCGCAGACTCCCAGAGACGAGAGCGAGAGCGCAGACTCCCAGAGACGAGAGCGAGAGCGGAGACTCCCAGAGGCGAGAGCGCAGACTCCCAGAGACGAGAGCGAGAGCGCAGACTCCCAGAGACGAGAGCGAGAGCGCAGACTCCCAGAGACGAGAGCGAGAGCGCAGACTCCCAGAGACGAGAGCGAGAGCGCAGACTCCCAGAGACGAGAGCGAGAGCGCAGACTCCCAGAGACGAGAGCGAGAGCGCAGACTCCCAGAGACGAGAGCGAGAGCGGAGACTCCCAGAGACGAGAGCGAGAGCGCAGACTCCCAGAGACGAGAGCGAGAGCGCAGACTCCCAGAGACGAGAGCGAGAGCGCAGACTCCCAGAGACCAGAGCGAGAGCGCAGACTCCCAGAGACGAGAGCGAGAGTGCAGACTCCCAGAGACGAGAGCGAGAGCGCAGACTCCCAGAGACGAGAGCGAGAGTGCAGACTCCCAGAGACGAGAGCGAGAGCGCAGACTCCCAGAGATGAGAGCGAGAGCGCAGACTCCCAGAGACGAGAGCGAGAGCGCAGACTCCCAGAGACGAGAGCGAGAGCGCAGACTCCCAGAGACCAGAGTGAGAGCGCAGACTCCCAGAGACGAGAGCGAGAGTGCAGACTCCCAGAGACCACTGCAGAACTCGTTACTGGCTCCACTCTCTCTCACACACTTCTGATGTTCTCAGGTGTTTCTCAATATGAACTCAAACTTTTCTCTTCAAATCGTCTGAGCAGCTCCACATATTTTACATCTCAGACAAAGTTGATACAGCACTTCAAAGCATCTGAGAACTATGTAAGGGATCATGAACATCCAGCCGGTTGTTATCTCAGAATAAACCCGACAGGGTGATCAGGATCAGGTCTATCATCGTGTTTATTCTGAGATCACACACACACACACACACTCACACACGCACACACACTTTAAACGCAGAGCTTCCGCGGAGAGAGCAGTTTCAGCGGCGAGTTCAAACTAGACGGACATTTAAAGGGGACCTATTATGCAAAATTCACTTTTGTATGGTGTTTGGACATAAATGTGTGTTGGCAGTGTGTGTACACAACCACCCTACAGTGATAAAAATCCACTCACTCCTTTTTTTTTTTATCTCCATAAATCATAAGCAGTCTCTCCAAACGACCCGTTTTCAGAATGTGGCTTTAGTGACATCACTAAAGCCACAGGCCCCGCCCACGAGTGTTGACTGACACCGCCGTTATAACTTAGACCCGCCCTGATCGAGTTCACTGCGAGTTTACATGGAGTTTTCACATCAGCCATTGCTGCAGCAATGCACTCACGAGAAGCGTCGAAGCATCTCCCAAGCGTTGAAGGTGTTGTGGCTGGATGTATTCATTCACATAGCTCTCTTTATTTACTCTTGAAATCTACCAGCCACTGAAGACGAGGTGGATTTATTTTGTTTTCAAAGAAAATGCTCCCTCAACTCTACAGAAATTTTTGTAAGTTAATTATGCACTTCTTATACTGTTTACTCAGCTCTAACAGTGATTTTCTGAAGAAAAACTGATGCTTCATCTTTTGTGTGACATACAGTAAACTTTATTAAACTCATCAGTATATTTTGTGTCATCATTCAGACAATTCAGATCGTCAGACGGAGTCCTACAGCAGGCTTGCATTAATAGTGTATACAAGCAATGCCAAATAGGTTATAATCGTAATTAAACTAAACTATACCTTTTCCAACTCCATACAGCATATATTCTCTGACTCTGTAGGCATTTTTATGGTCGAAATGAACACCATTACTGTGACTGTTAGGGTTGCCACCCGTCCCGGTTTTCCAGGGATTGTTCTCTTTTTTGAGCGACAGTCCCGGAAAATTAATATTCTTTCCCGGGACACAAATTGTCCCGTTTTTTTGTTAAAATGTACTTCTAAAGTAGAATTTCCTGGTTTCAAACCGTTTCCTTCTACTGTTACTGCAGAGCTGCCACGCGCAATTAACCCTTCTCACGCACAGAAAAATCGCGAAGCAAAGAGGACACGGAGACCGACAGACTAGACAGAGCAGGTACTTGTGATATAAAAAAATCTCAGCTCTCAGATTCTGTCAATTTTATTACGAAATTCAAACAATAAACACCGAGAGTGCATGAAAGATCCCTAGCGGCATGTGAACTGATCACCTCTAGCTAATAGTAAATAAACACGAATGAACAATGTTAAAATAAAACGTACAACTTACCGAAATGTATATTCATCATACATAATATCGATCAATCAGTGTTTTTCAACCGCGGAAAGGGTCAATAAAACAGCTGGAGAACAATTGTCACATAACATTACCTCAGGAAAGCCATTTGATGACCATAATAGGCTATAGCACGTTAGTTGGCTAGAAAAAAAGAGCTATAGAGAGTAGGCTATTTTGCTAAACATAGGCTACTATATTACATATTTATTATATTTACTTATCATTAAATAAAGTTGTTATTATAATAAAAAAAACGCATTATATTTAATTTGTTAAAGTTATTTTTAACCTTAAATGATTTTACCAGCTGATAAGGCTCTCTGTATGCATGTTTACAGCATTAGGTGAGATTTTTTTCTTGAGAAAAATTTATGTTTTTTGAATGAATGTAATGTAAATATTCTTCTAATATTTATCCAAATCAGTCAATTAAATCAAATCACAAGAATTGAACTGAATTGAAATCCTGAAATTTGTTTCAAGCAATAATAAAAAACGTATCTTACCAGAAATTGTACCATATAAACATTGTAACATGTTGTCACTAAACCTAATACAATTCAGTTTAGTTACTAAAATGTTTTGACAATCACAATACACTTATTTGCAAGATTATTTTTTTTTAGAGTTAAAAATTTCAGTTAAATATAAAGAAAAAACAGCGCTGGAAAATCATGCAACCCCCCCCCAACAGAAAAAAGTGTCCCGGTTTTTCACAAATCAAAGGTGGCAACCCTAGTGACTGTCTGTTTTATTATTATCATCTTCCCTGTTCTAGCTCTGATCGCGGGATTCGCGGCTGCTTAGGCTCCGCCCCCTGTGCCGTGAACCAGCAGCTCATTAGCATTTAAAGGAGAAGCACTAAAACAGTGCGTTTTTCACAGACCCAAAAAATGATGATTTAAACGTGCTGTAAATAAAATTCTGTTGGGTATTTTGAGCTAAAACTTCACATACACACTGGGGACATCAGAGAATTATTTTACATCTTGTGAAAAGGGGCATAATAGGTCCCCTTTAAGAGATACGGTATACAGTCATAACACTTATTACACAGCATTTCACCACATTAATAATTAAGGAGATCTGAGATATTGATTTCAGATTAAACTGTTTTAAAATCGTACCTGTTTTTATCTCATAATCCAACAGTGTATAAAACAATAGTCTCAAGATGGCCGCCGCTGCATTTGTATGAAACAAGAGAGAGCGAGTCCACGATACTGGATGGCATAATCAGATAACTGTACACAAAATATTGATTCAACTGAGTTTTATTTTATAAAAATAAATAAATAATTTTATCAGCTCACCAAATGCAAAACTTCCACAAAGAAAAACTTCCACAAAGAAAGGCCCGGATGAGCCTGTGTTTCTGTTCTCAGCGGTTGTTATCTGGGAATAACATATCGCTGGATGAGTAACAGAGTAACATCTGATACAAACAGTAATGCAGTGTGTGTGTGTATGATAGTGTGTGTGTGTGTGTCTTTGGGGCACCATATTTCCCAGCATGAATGGAGCTGCTCTCTGATTGGCTGTCTAGATGCACAGGATTCTGCACGCTCGTAAGTGTGTGTCGAGTGCCCTACAGAGGGGCCGGCCCTCGGACCACCGCTGAAGCCTGTTTTACTGTTGTCTGGGTGACACGGTTTACAAACACACAAACACGACTAATATCCATTAAAACAACATCATTCAGTGCGAGACAGCGGCTGATTAGCGATTCCTGCTCCGCGTCCAACATCAGTGACACTCGTGATGTATTCAGCATGTTTATTTGACACAGACACACACACACACTCACTAGCTGAAATAATATAAGCTTTTTTAATGTTTCATTTTATTTCAGTAAACGTTTATTTTATTGCAAGTACCGTAAATGTTTTAGTGGTGTTAGTTTTAGATAACAGCCCTGATTCAGACTGAGTCTGTTCGCCGCCACAGTGAGAATGTGGGTTAATTTAACAGGGAATTGGAGACTCTGAATCAATATGAAATGATTTTATCAGAGCATCTTACAATACGTGTGAGATAATGAACACGAGACGCCTCCATATTAAAACACACTCTGATAAAATGAAACACAATCCTGTGGGATTAAACTCAGCGGCCCAGGATTCTAAACCAGGACAATGGTTCCCGTCTGAAAGGATATTTACAAGATTTACAGCCCAAATCTGATGGAAGGCAGGCTGAGGTCGACCTGGCCCCTTTACACATACACACACACACACACACACACACACACACACACACACACACACACACACACACACACACACACACACACACACACACACACACACACACACACACACACACAGGAGAATGAATGGGACTGTTTCCATGGCTGTGGGACTTTAAAAGAGACAGACACAGAGAGAGAGACAGAGCGTGTGAGAAGTGCCGCCCACTGCCGTCTCACATCCAGGGCTATTATCACCACTACAGCTAAAAGCATTCCTGTTACTTCAGGGAAAATAAACATTAACCTGAATAAAATAAAATAAAAATCTTGAACTTATTTTATTTCAGCTATAGAGGCCAAGGCAACTTTTCTAAACATTAATGAGTCACTGTAGGTCCACAAAGGAAGGCGAGGAAGAAAGATAGGGTGCAGAACAACCCCCCCCCCCCCCCCCATTAAATACACAAGATAACAAACATAATTAGAAACAGGTGTGCACTAATAGAGAACATAATGAATCGCCATGACAACAAATGTAGAAGGGAACGCAGGAAAACACAAGAAACAACTCCAAAACAAAAACAAACTAAACGTGACAAGTATAATATTGATACTAAAAAACAAACACAAATCTAGAACGCTGTGTCTGCGCTGACGAACATCTGTGGCGCTCGCAGGATCAGCGATGGTCATTAAAGGAGCTGTAATGAACACAGATGCTGAGGTGGGACTCACAGGTTCACTTTCATGTGCTAATCACACACGACGCCGCCTCAGAAACACTGATCCACTGCTCATGAATATTCAGACGCACGCAGTAATTATTTACATGTGTGCATCTGTCGGACATCAGTTCGTTCATTACCTGGGAATCTGATTCTCAAAGCTCACTGTCACACACACACATCCTCTCCTCATGCAAACATCAGTTCTTATTGTCTGTGGCTTGTTCTGTTGTCATGAGAGGTTGAACTGAAGATCACATGACATGAACTCTCTGCGACACGCAGGTGTAACGATACGAAACCTGAACCCTGACCGACTTCCCGAGACCGTCTGAATGAGTGAAGTGTGTTTTAATGACTAGAGCCATGTGGATTCTTCATCATTCACTCATTTGCAGTAACTGGACAACAAACGTGATTTGCCTTGGTTTCAGTGCTGTGAATATAATATCAGTGACATCTGAACTAAAGCAATGTTCTGCAGGCTGTCGGCGTTCAGGAATGAGTTTTCCACTCTGTCTCTGTGTATCGGCCCATTTTCTGTCCAGCATTGATTTCCTATACTCTCTCTCTCACAGCAGATGTGTGTGTGGATGGACGGGATCAGGAGTAAAAGCTTCATGTTATCGATCGGACTAAAACACTCTCTGAATGTGGAGCGCGTCACAGTTCATGCGATGCTTAACCTGAAAAACAATCCCATCTCTGTGACAGATAGCTTCAACAACAAGAGTAGTTCATGATACGGCGATTAAACATGAGAAGAGAAATACTTCTAAAGCGCTGTGTGTCAGCACGAGTCCGCAGACATCTGCATATTCACTGATCACTGAGAGCCGAATGAACAGCAGAGTTATTATGCATGAATATGTCTGACACCATCAACATGAATAATGACTCAGTGAGTTTAATAAAGAGCAGATGCAGATGCAGTCAGACGTGAACACACACCATCACTCACCGTCAGCAGAATCACAGCTCAGACTGAAGCATCTCACATGAGATCCAGTGTTCGCATTTAATTAAACATCCAGCTGGGTTTAAAAGGCATTCTTGAGTGACTCTGGATGTTTTACAGTAATATTACAAGCGTAAATGCTGTCAAATCAGACAGTTCAGTGAGTCAGTGAGTCATCTGAACTGGATATAAGAATCATTTGAAATGATTCAGTGAGTCAACTGGGCTGATTTAGTGAGTCATCCCAACTGGTTCAATGAGTTATCTGGTCAATTCAGCAGTCAGCAGATTACAGCACGTCACTTCTCAGACATTTTAATTCTGATTCAGCATGTTCAAGCTCAGACAGATGGCAACACACCGACAGGGATAACACACTGATCCGACAAAACCAGCAGAGTGTGTGTGTTGCCGTCTCTTGCTGTCTGTCGGTTCAGTGTAAATTAGCCTTAAAATGATTCAATGATTCATGTGATCTGATTCAATGAGTCTCCTAAAATGATTTAGTAAGTCATATGAACTATTTCAATGAGTCATCTGTGCTTATACAGCGAATGAGTGAGTCACCAGAGTTGATTCAATGAGTGAGTGAGTCATCTGAGCTGGTTCAATAAGTCATCTGAGCTGATTCAATGAGTGAGTGAGTCATCTGAGCTGGTTCAATGAGCGAGTGAGTCATCTGAGCTGATTCAATGAGTCATCTGAGTTGATTCAATAAGTGAGTGAGTCATCTGAGCTGCTTCAATAAGTCATCTGAGCTGATTCAATGAGTGAGTGAGTCATTTGAGCTGGTTCAATGAGCGAGTGAGTCATCTGAGCTGCTTCAATAAGTCATCTGAGCTGATTCAATGAGCAAGTGAGTCATCTGAGCTGCTTCAATGAGTCATCTGAACAAATTCAATGGGTGAGTGAGTCATCTGAGCTTCTTCAATGAGTAATCTGAGCTGGTTCAATGAGTCATCATAGGTGATTCATTCCATCGATTCATTGGTAAATGTGATTGTCACGCTGTGCTGCATGTTAGTTTACGTGTTCAGTCAGCGAGGACAGAGCAAACATATGCTGTGAATATTATATTTTGCGGAGGCTCATATTCCCTGATTAGCGCTGCAGAAGCAGAATGAGCCAATCAGAGCAGGAGACACTACTAGCCCATCTCAAGCACACAGCATCATGGGAAACACTGCCACTCTCGTGCCCGTCATAAAGCTGAAGTGGACTAGTAACTTGAGACGGCGACTCCTTCACTGTTTAATTAGCAGAGATTAGTTAGACCAACAGACTGGTCAGACTGAGCTCAAGAGCTGTTTACTTTAAACCCTGCTCCAGAAAACAGACAAACAGACATCGAGTGAAGAGCTGTTATGAGGCCTTGTTAACCCTTTCAGCCTGTGTGTGTGTGATTGACAGCTGTCAGGAATCAATCAACATCAGACGCCAGTTATTACAAGCAACCAAGTCTGTACTGAAGATGGTCACTCACAGATCAACTCTAATTCAACTCAAATCACCAACCAGAACCAGTCATTTACTAAATTACTATGTTTAATAGGCCTTGTCCACACTAATATGTTTTTGTTTGAAAACGCCTCTTTTTCTCTCCGTTTTGTCCTTCCGTCGACACTGAGGCGGCGTTTTTATTAATGAAAACAAAGCTTTTTAAAAACACTCTCCAAAGTGGATTCATTTGAAAACGCCGTTTTCGGGTTCTAGTGTGGACTGGGAGAACTGAGGCATTTAAAAGCGATGACGTGAGTTTAGTCATGTGACGCATATTGTACCAATAGATATTGATGTTTATATGGGTATTGTGCCTGTTATGTGCGGTTCACTGTCACACTGTTAGGGTTAGCATTATATCACAGTCCTGCAAAGATGACAGAATTCACTCGCATTGGCTGTCCTGCAGTGAAACATGAGAGATCAGCGTTTTAGAACGAACATATAATAGTGAGTGACAGCGACCTGGACGCATCAGTGAATGAGGAGATATTCTGCTAAATAAAATGATCCTGTCAGAAGAATTGCACAATATTATTTATTTCTCCGTCTGTATCGTCTGAGAGAGCTCTTTCTGAGGGTTTACGCATGCGCAGTAAAGGTGAATTTAGCGTTTTCAGGCGTTCTCCAAAAGGTTCTCATCCACACCGAGACGCTAGAAAACGCTGGTGTGGATGGAGAGCGCTTTTAAAGGAAAACTCAGTTATCCGGATTAATGTAGACGTAGCCTTAGTAAATCCTTCCTCTGTTCCCAGAAATATTCCTGTACTGGACGTCTATCAGAACTAATCAGGAATGTTTCTGAATGCGCTTCACATGCCAAAAGCCAAGAATCTGCTTCCTCTTCACGCTTAATCGGTCCAGCTCGACCAATCAGCAGGAGCCAATCGCAATGCCAGCCAATCAGCAGAGGACAGGAAGTACAAAGATGCGAGCTGGAGACCCACAGCGTCAGCTCTTTCTCATGATAAACAGCCGTCATGTCACGCCGGGCTCCAGTGTCTGCTTTACGGCACGGTGAAATGCTTTGTGCCATTGATGCGAGACTTTGACCGTGACATGAGCAGGAGGAGGTCCGTGACCTCTGACCCCCGGACCCCACACTCTCGGCCCCCAACAATACAGATCCCAGCATGCCGAGCGTCTGGACCTGATCGCTCCGGCTCACACTCAACAACACATCCACACACACTTCAGAGTGTGTGTCAGGGGCAAATCATTACACTTACTCGACTTAAATCTGTCAATGATTTTCTTTAACTCTTTCTGTTTGAGTTTCTTCAGCTCACCATGGCAACAGCCACACACACACACACACACACTGTAAGAGACTCTTGACATGCTGACATCATCAATGTGAGACACATATTTCACTGTCAGAGGAACAACTGCGGCTCAGCATGAGTGTCTACGGCAAGCGCTAAGAGACATTCCATCATTTCCTCTGTTCTCCGTGAACAAAGCTCCGGCCGTAAACGTCCCCGAGAGACGAGGGTAAATCAGCTCACGCTTTCATCAGTCAGACGCCGCTGTAAAAACACTCCAGCACAAAAGCTGAAGAACAAGCCAGATTTACACTGAATCGCTTAACATCGCATGGCTTCAAACGCTCTTTAGCTTCTCCTTCGTCTGATGATTATCATGCAAATGAAGTCTGGAGAATCTGTAACTAGTGTTTCAAAGGATTCCTCCGGCCTGATTACATTCAGCACTTGTTGGAGACACAGACTAACAGCGATCTGAACGCCTCGGCCTGTAAACCTGCTCTCTTCTGTCATCCGTGACACACTCCTGCCCTCCATATCTGTGATGAACTGAGACAGATTCACTGTAGAGATCAATGTGCCAGAGCAGTCTGTGATTCTGTGTGTGTGTGTGTGTGTGTGTAAACCACAGGTTTACAGTCAAACCAAACTTTATTCACACACCTCCAACATTTCTCACATTATCACAGTTTATTCACTATAGTTTAGAAAATGGTAATAAAATATGACGAACTCAGTTGATATTTGACTGGTTTTGTCCGTCCTTCTGTTAGACTGTCTCACACATGAATTATGTTGAATATCTGTCTGTGTGTAAAAAGAGCATTAGCAATTAAAGAAAACACACTTCAGCAAAACAATAATTTTTGGTCCCAAATTTTAATGCATTTAACTGGTAGTCACTGTATGAAGAATGTTTGGTTATAATATGTCACAGTTTACTTTATTCTGCTCTCCTCACTTACAGAAATGAACTATAGTGTTCTGATCACACTAGTAAAAAATATCAAATATTATATCTGGTGTCTTAATAATTTGTGGTTTGACTGTCCTAACGAGCGACATTAACTCTGATGTCGTCACCAGTTTTGAGTTGTCAGCTGTAAGTACAGTGTGTATCAGGCCTGTGGAAACAACATCCCTGAAACGCCTCAGTGTGTGTGTGTGTGTGTGTGTGTGTGTGTGAGGAGGATGCTGTGTTTATCACTGTCTTGCAGAATCATAATCCAGACGCTCCGACCGCAGGCGCCGCACATATAATGGGATTTTATTCCACCGTGGAGAATCCAATCACAGTCCCACAAACCAGCGCAGATAAACTCAGATGTTCTCCCACTGTTCTCCCAGTGTCTCTCCCACTGTCTCTCCCAGTGTCTCTCCCACTGTCTCTCCCAGTGTCTCTCCCACTGTCTCTCCCAGTGTCTCTCCCACTGTTCTCCACTGTTCTCCCAGTGTCTCTCCCACTGGCTCTCCCAGTGTCTCTCCCACTGTTCTCCCACTGTCTCTCCCACTGTCTCTCCCACTGTTCTCCCAGTGTCTCTCCCACTGTTCTCCCAGTGTCTCTCCCAGTGTCTCTCCCACTGGCTCTCCCAGTGTCTCTCCCACTGTTCTCCCACTGTCTCTCCCACTGTCTCTCCCACTGTTCTCCCAGTGTCTCTCCCACTGTCTCTCCCACTGTTCTCCCAGTGTCTCTCCCAGTGTCTCTCCCACTGTTCTCCCAGTGTCTACCAGTGTCTCTCCCAGTGTCTCTCCCACTGTCTACCAGTGTCTCTCCCACTGTCTCTCCCACTGTTCTCCCACTGTCTCTCCCACTGTCTCTCCCACTGTTCTCCCAGTGTCTCTCCCAGTGTCTCTCCCACTGTCTCTCCCAGTGTCTCTCCCACTGTCTACCAGTGTCTCTCCCACTGTCTCTCCCACTGTCTCTCCCAGTGTCTCTCCCACTGTCTCTCCCACTGTTCTCCCACTGTTCTCCACTGTTCTCCACTGTCTCTCCCAGTGTCTCTCCCACTGTTCTCCCACTTTTCTCCACTGTTCTCCACTGTCTCTCCCAGTGTTCTCCACTGTTCTCCACTGTCTCTCCCACTGTCTCTCCCACTGTTCTCCCACTTTTCTCCACTGTTCTCCACTGTCTCTCCCAGTGTTCTCCACTGTTCTCCACTGTCTCTCCCACTGTCTCTCCCACTGTTCTCCCACTTTTCTCCACTGTTCTCCACAGTCTCTCCCAGTGTCTCTCCCACTGTTCTCCCACTGTTCTCCCACTGTTCTCCACTGTTCTCCACTGTCTCTCCCAGTGTCTCTCCCACTGTTCTCCCACTTTTCTCCACTTTTCTCCACTGTTCTCCACTGTCTCTCCCAGTGTTCTCCACTGTTCTCCACAGTCTCTCCCACTGTCTCTCCCACTGTTCTCCCACTTTTCTCCACTGTTCTCCACTGTCTCTCCCAGTGTCTCTCCCACTGTTCTCCCACTTTTCTCCACTGTTCTCCACTGTTCTCCACTGTCTCTCCCAGTGTTCTCCACTGTTCTCCACTGTCTCTCCCAGTGTCTCTCCCACTGTTCTCCCAGTGTCTCTCCCAGTGTCTCTCCCACTGTCTCTCCCAGTGTCTACCAGTGTCTCTCCCAGTGTCTCTCCCAGTGTCTCTCCCACTGTTCTCCCAGTGTCTCTCCCAGTGTCTCTCCCACTGTCTACCAGTGTCTCCCCCACTGTCTCTCCCACTGTCTACCAGTGTCTCTCCCACTGTCTCTCCCAGTGTCTCTCCCACTGTCTCTCCCACTGTTCTCCCACTGTTCTCCACTGTTCTCCACTGTCTCTCCCAGTGTCTCTCCCACTGTTCTCCCACTGTTCTCCCACTGTTCTCCCACTGTTCTCCACTGTTCTCCACTGTCTCTCCCAGTGTCTCTCCCACTGTTCTCCCACTGTTCTCCACTGTCTCTCCCAGTGTCTCTCCCACTGTTCTCCCACTTTTCTCCACTGTTCTCCACTGTCTCTCCCACTGTCTCTCCCACTGTCTCTCCCACGGCATCTGAACCAAACCAGGGGAAATAAAGAGTCGGAAACACAAAGCAGAGCTCACGTTTCAGGTTAACAAACCCAGCCGTCTCCGGTTACTCTGAGAGGGTGTGTGTGCGACCACAAGCTTTTCACTGGCTGCACAATACACACCGACTGCACAACACACACTGGATCTGCCGTATCCGGATCCGCCTTCCTGTGGAGATTCCCAGGGGAAAACATTAAAGCAGGAGAATACAGAGCCGAAGGGAATCCCTCAGCATTAATGAGAAACTCACAGTTAGTGTACAACCGCTGATGAAACGACTCGACCATGTTTTTGTAAAGGATATCTAGTGCCAGAACTAAACCACCTAGCAACCACACACACACCTTAGCAACCACATGGCAATGAGCTGAAAGCCACCAATGAAACACACAGCAACACTCTCACACACACACACACCCTAAACCTACCCATCTCTCTCTCACACACACACACACACACACACACACACACACACACACAAGTTAAGAGAGCAGAGGATCATGGTCCTAATCTCAGTGTGTCTGTGGGATTGTTCATTTCTCCAGCTGTGTGAGATCAGACTCTCAGTGAAGAGTTTAAGAGACAGATGCAGCTGATGAAGAGCAGTAAAGCTGATATGAGCTTCTCAACATCTGGATCTGGACTCAATGGAGTGTGTTTACTGTGAGCGAGCGTCACTTCAGCTTCAGGAATCTGCATGAGCGACTCCATCTGAGATTCAGGCTCATAAACCCGAAGCCGCTGATGATGGTTCGAGTCCTGCTTCGGCCTCTCGTTTAACACGGATTAAATGCGAGGTCAAACACACATCACTCTCTGCTGGCTTAGAGAGGTTCTCGTCTTGAGCTCCATTAGCTGAACATCGACTCTGAATTTCTGCCAAACCGCAGGATCTCAGTCACATGATGCAGTCGTAATGACGACACAAACACACAGATCAGGCCTAAAACTAACACTCGGATACTAAACTGAGCTCTTTCACACTTGTGCTTGAGCGGACAAAAAGCCACCGATAAATAACCCAATCCCTGGGTTGTTACGTCTGACCCAGGATCTTGGTTACACAAAAACTACACAAACACTGGGTTGTTACATCTGACCCAGGATCTGGGTAACACAAAAACTACACAAAAACTACCCAAACACTGGGTTGTTACGTCTGACCCAGGATCTGGGTTACACAAAAACTACCCAAACACTGGGTTGTTACGTCTGATCCAGGATCTGGGTTACACAAAAACTACCCGAACACTGGGTTGTTACATCTGACCCAGGATCTGGGTAACACAAAAACTACACAAACACTGGGTTGTTACGTCTGACCCAGGATCTGGGTTACACAAAAACTACCCGAACACTGGGTTGTTACGTCTGACCCAGGATCTGGGTTACACAAAAACTACCCGAACACTGGGTTGTTACGTCTGACCCAGGATCTGGGTTACACAAAAACTACACAAACACTGGGTTGTTACGTCTGACCCAGGATCTGGGTAACACAAAAACTACCCAAACACTGGGTTGTTACGTCTGACCCAGGATCTGGGTAACACAAAAACTACCCGAACACTGGGTTGTTACATCTGACCCAGGATCTGGGTAACACAAAAACTACCCGAACACTGGGTTGTTACGTCTGACCCAGGATCTGGGTAACACAAAAACTACACAAACACTGGGTTGTTACGTCTGACCCAGGATCTGGGTTACACAAAAACTACCCGAACACTGGGTTGTTACGTCTGACCCAGGATCTGGGTAACACAAAAACTACCCGAACACTGGGTTGTTACGTCTGACCCAGGATCTGGGTTACACAAAAACTACACAAACACTGGGTTGTTAC
The DNA here is from genome assembly GCA_022828995.1 of Vimba vimba. Lineage (NCBI taxonomy): Eukaryota > Metazoa > Chordata > Actinopteri > Cypriniformes > Leuciscidae > Vimba > Vimba vimba. The sequence goes on along the minus strand of CM040841.1, from coordinate 28,385,825 downwards.
AGCTGACCCAGGATATGGGTTACACAAAAACTACACAAACACTGGGTTGTTACAGCTGACCCAGGATATGGGTTACACAAAAACTACACAAACACTGGGTTGTTACAGCTGACCCAGGATATGGGTTACACAAAAACTACACAAACACTGGGTTGTTACGTCTGACCCAGGATCTGGGTAACACAAAAACTACACAAACACTGGGTTGTTACGTCTGACCCAGGATCTGGGTAACACAAAAACTACCCAAACACTGGGTTGTTACGTCTGACCCAGGATCTGGGTTACACAAAAACTACCCGAACACTGGGTTGTTACATCTGACCCAGGATCTGGGTAACACAAAAACTACCCGAACACTGGGTTGTTACGTCTGACCCAGGATCTGGGTAACACAAAAACTACACAAACACTGGGTTGTTACGTCTGACCCAGGATCTGGGTTACACAAAAACTACCCGAACACTGGGTTGTTACGTCTGACCCAGGATCTGGGCTACACAAAAACTACCCGAACACTGGGTTGTTACGTCTGACCCAGGATCTGGGTTACACAAAAACTACACAAACACTGGGTTGTTACGTCTGACCCAGGATCTGGGTAACACAAAAACTACACAAACACTGGGTTGTTACGTCTGACCCAGGATCTGGGTAACACAAAAACTACCCAAACACTGGGTTGTTACGTCTGACCCAGGATCTGGGTTACACAAAAACTACCCGAACACTGGGTTGTTACATCTGACCCAGGATCTGGGTAACACAAAAACTACCCGAACACTGGGTTGTTACGTCTGACCCAGGATCTGGGTAACACAAAAACTACACAAACACTGGGTTGTTACGTCTGACCCAGGATCTGGGTTACACAAAAACTACCCGAAAACTGGGTTGTTACGTCTGACCCAGGATCTGGGCTACACAAAAACTACCCGAACACTGGGTTGTTACGTCTGACCCAGGATCTGGGTTACACAAAAACTACACAAACACTGGGTTGTTACGTCTGACCCAGGATCTGGGTAACACAAAAACTACCCAAACACTGGGTTGTTACGTCTGACCCAGGATCTGGGTAACACAAAAACTACCCAAACACTGGGTTGTTACGTCTGACCCAGGATCTGGGTTACACAAAAACTACCCGAACACTGGGTTGTTACATCTGACCGAGGATCTGGGTTACACAAAAACTACCCGAACACTGGGTTGTTACGTCTGACCCAGGATCTGGGTAACACAAAAACTACACAAACACTGGGTTGTTACGTCTGACCCAGGATCTGGGTTACACAAAAACTACCCGAACACTGGGTTGTTACGTCTGATCCAGGATCTGGGTAACACAAAAACTACCCGAACACTGGGTTGTTACAGCTGACCCAGGATATGGGTTACACAAAAACTACACAAACACTGGGTTGTTACGTCTGACCCAGGATCTGGGTAACACAAAAACTACCCAAACACTGGGTTGTTACATCTGATCCAGGATCTGGGTTACACAAAAACTACACAAACACTGGGTTGTTACGTCTGACCCAGGATCTGGGTAACACAAAAACTACCCAAACACTGGGTTGTTACGTCTGACCCAGGATCTGGGTTACACAAAAACTACACAAACACTGGGTTGTTACAGCTGACCCAGGATATGGGTTACACAAAAACTACCCAAACACTGGGTTGTTACGTCTGACCCAGGATATGGGTTACACAAAAACTACACAAACACTGGGTTGTTACGTCTGACCCAGGATATGGGTTACACAAAAACTACACAAACACTGGGTTGTTACGTCTGACCGAGGATCTGGGTAACACAAAAACTACACAAACACTGGGTTGTTACATCTGACCCAGGATCTGGGTTACACAAAAACTACCCAAACACTGGGTTGTTACGTCTGATCCAGGATCTGGGTTACACAAAAACTACACAAACACTGGGTTGTTACGTCTGACCCAGGATCTGGGTAACACAAAAACTACCCAAACACTGGGTTGTTACGTCTGACCCAGGATCTGGGTAACACAAAAACTACACAAACACTGGGTTGTTACGTCTGACCCAGGATCTGGGTTACACAAAAACTACCCAAACACTGGGTTGTTACGTCTGATCCAGGATCTGGGTTACACAAAAACTACACAAACACTGGGTTGTTACGTCTGACCCTGGATCTGGGTTACACAAAAACTACACAAACACTGGGTTGTTACGTCTGACCCAGGATCTGGGTAACACAAAAACTACCCAAACACTGGGTTGTTACGTCTGACCCAGGATCTGGGTAACACAAAAACTACACAAACACTGGGTTGTTACAGCTGACCCAGGATATGGGTTACACAAAAACTACCCAAACACTGGGTTGTTACGTCTGACCCAGGATCTGGGTAACACAAAAACTACACAAACACTGGGTTGTTACGTCTGATCCAGGATCTGGGTTACACAAAAACTACACAAACACTGGGTTGTTACGTCTGACCCTGGATCTGGGTTACACAAAAACTACACAAACACTGGGTTGTTACGTCTGACCCAGGATCTGGGTTACACAAAAACTACCCAAACACTGGGTTGTTACGTCTGACCCAGGATCTGTGTTACACAAAAACTACACAAACACTGGGTTGTTACAGCTGACCCAGGATATGGGTTACACAAAAACTACCCAAACACTGGGTTGTTACGTCTGACCCAGGATCTGGGTAACACAAAAACTACACAAACACTGGGTTGTTACATCTGACCCAGGATATGGGTTACACAAAAACTACACAAACACTGGGTTGTTACAGCTGACCCAGGATATGGGTTACACAAAAACTACCCAAACACTGGGTTGTTACATCTGACCCAGGATATGGGTTACACAAAAACTACACAAACACTGGGTTGTTACAGCTGACCCAGGATCTGGGTTACACAAAAACTACACAAACACTGGGTTGTTACGTCTGACCCAGGATCTGGGTAACACAAAAACTACACAAACACTGGGTTGTTACGTCTGACCCAGGATCTGGGTTACACAAAAACTACCCAAACACTGGGTTGTTACGTCTGACCCAGGATCTGAGTTACACAAAACTACACAAACACTGGGTTGTTACGTCTGACCCAGGATCTGGGTTACACAAAAACTACCCAAACACTGGGTTGTTACGTCTGACCCAGGATCTGGGTTACACAAAACTACACAAACACTGGGTTGTTACGTCTGACTCAGGATATGGGTTACACGAAAACTACACAAACACTGGGTTGTTACAGCTGACCCAGGATCTGAGTTACACAAAACTACACAAACACTGGGTTGTTACGTCTGACCCAGGATCTGGGTTACACAAAAACTACCCAAACACTGGGTTGTTACGTCTGACCCAGGATCTGGGTTACACAAAACTACACAAACACTGGGTTGTTACGCCTGACCCAGGATCTGGGTTACACGAAAACTACACAAACACTGGGTTGTTACGTCTGACCCAGGATCTGGGTTACACGAAAACTACACAAACACTGGGTTGTTACGTCTGACCCAGGATATGGGTTACACAAAAACTACACAAACACTGGGTTGTTACGTCTGACCCAGGATATGGGTTACACGAAAACTACACAAACACTGGGTTGTTACGTCTGACCCAGGATCTGGGTTACACGAAAACTACACAAACACTGGGTTGTTACGCCTGACCCAGGATCTGGGTTACACAAAAACTACACAAACACTGGGTTGTTACGCCTGACCCAGGATCTGGGTTACACAAAAACTACACAAACACTGGGTTGTTACGCCTGACCCAGGATATGGGTTACACAAAAACTACCCAAACACTGGGTTGTTACATCTGACCCAGGATCTGGGTTACACGAAAACTACACAAACACTGGGTTGTTACGTCTGACCCAGGATCTGGGTTACACAAAAACTACCCAAACACTGGGTTGTTACATCTGACCCAGGATCTGGGTTACACAAAAACTACACAAACACTGGGTTGTTACGCCTGACCCAGGATATGGGTTACACAAAAACTACCCAAACACTGGGTTGTTACATCTGACCCAGGATCTGGGTTACACAAAAACTACACAAACACTGGGTTGTTACGCCTGACCCAGGATCTGGGTTACACAAAAACTACACAAACACTGGGTTGTTACGCCTGACCCAGGATATGGGTTACACAAAAACTACCCAAACACTGGGTTGTTACATCTGACCCAGGATCTGGGTAACACAAAAACTACCCAAACACTGGGTTGTTACATCTGACCCAGGATCTGGGTTACACAAAAACTACACAAACACTGGGTTGTTACGCCTGACCCAGGATATGGGTTACACAAAAACTACCCAAACACTGGGTTGTTACATCTGACCCAGGATCTGGGTAACACAAAAACTACACAAACACTGGGTTGTTACGCCTGACCCAGGATATGGGTTACACAAAAACTACCCAAACACTGGGTTGTTACATCTGACCCAGGATCTGGGTTACACAAAAACTACCCAAACACTGGGTTGTTACGCCTGACCCAGGATCTGGGTAACACAAAAACTACACAAACACTGGGTTGTTACGCCTGACCCAGGATATGGGTTACACAAAAACTACCCAAACACTGGGTTGTTACATCTGACCCAGGATCTGGGTTACACAAAAACTACCCAAACACTGGGTTGTTACGCCTGACCCAGGATCTGGGTAACACAAAAACTACACAAACACTGGGTTGTTACGCCTGACCCAGGATATGGGTTACACAAAAACTACCCAAACACTGGGTTGTTACATCTGACCCAGGATCTGGGTTACACAAAAACTACCCAAACACTGGGTTGTTACGTCTGACCCAGGATCTGGGTAACACAAAAACTACACAAACACTGGGTTGTTACGCCTGACCCAGGATATGGGTTACACAAAAACTACCCAAACACTGGGTTGTTACATCTGACCCAGGATCTGGGTTACACAAAAACTACCCAAACACTGGGTTGTTACGCCTGACCCAGGATATGGGTTACACAAAAACTACACAAACACTGGGTTGTTACGTCTGACTCAGGATCTGGGTTACACAAAAACTACCCAAACACTGGGTTGTTACGTCTGACCCAGGATCTGGGTAACACAAAAACTACACAAACACTGGGTTGTTACGCCTGACCCAGGATATGGGTTACACAAAAACTACCCAAACACTGGGTTGTTACATCTGACCCAGGATCTGGGTTACACAAAAACTACCCAAACACTGGGTTGTTACATCTGATCCAGGATCTGGGTTACACGAAAACTACACAAACACTGGGTTGTTACATCTGATCCAGGATCTGGGTTACACGAAAACTACACAAACACTGGGTTGTTACGCCTGACCCAGGATCTGGGTAACACAAAAACTACACAAACACTGGGTTGTTACGCCTGACCCAGGATATGGGTTACACAAAAACTACACAAACACTGGGTTGTTACATCTGACCCAGGATCTGGGTTACACAAAAACTACACAAACACTGGGTTGTTACATCTGACCCAGGATCTGGGTTACACGAAAACTACACAAACACTGGGTTGTTACGCCTGACCCAGGATCTGGGTTACACAAAAACTACACAAACACTGGGTTGTTACATCTGACCCAGGATCTGGGTTACACAAAAACTACACAAACACTGGGTTGTTACGCCTGACCCAGGATCTGGATAACACA
>CM040841.1:28367579-28375079 GCA_022828995.1 Vimba vimba | reverse complement strand
GCTCAGAAGAGTGTCTTAACTCCTTCTCAGGAGACCACTTTCCTTGGTGTCCAACTTGATTCTCTCTCGATGCAGGCCCGTCTGGCCCCTGCTCCAGTTTCCAGTCTCCGTGCGTGCTTGGCCTGTTTCAGGCTCGGCCATCATGTAGCGGTGGGCATCTCTCGCAGGCTTCTGGGGCTCATGGCAGCAGTCTCTCTGCTGCCCTTGGGTCTCCTTCATATGAGACCATTCCTGTGGCGGATGAAACTCAGGGGCAACCGCCCTTCTTGGTCTGCCTTCCGCCTGCTGAGAGTGTCGCGCAGTTGCCTTTGTGCTCTTTGGAGGTGGAAAGACACCCCCTTTACTTCAAGGGGTCAAGATGGGCGCAGTCAGTCGTCACCAGGTTGTCACGACGGACGCCTTTTTGACTGGTTGGGGTGCTGTGTTTGAACAGGCGAGCTTCTTTCGTGGCACATAAATTGCCTTGAGTTGCAAGCCGTCTCTCTGGCCCTGGATCACTTTCTTCAGGCCCTGATGAGCTGTCATTGTCAGGATGGACAACATGGCAGTGGCTTCCCACGTAAATCACCAGGGAGGCTCGCAGTCGCGCACCCTCAACAGCCGCCTCCTCCTTTGGGCTCAAGACAAGTTTCTTCCGCTGCGAGCAGTTGATGTTCCAGGGAACTTGAATGTCGCATTGGACTTTCTGTTGAGACAGAAGCTCAAGTCAGGGGAGTGGATGTTGCACCACCAAACAGTAGCTCAAATTTGGAGCATGTTCGGCGAGGCGGAAGTGGACCTCTCTGTGTCGCAGAGTTCGACACAGTGCCCCCTGTGGTTTTCCCTGTCTCATCCGATGCCTCTGGGGATAGATGCCTTCGCTCATCCGTGGCTGGATTTGAGACTGTATGCATTCCCTCCGGTCAAGCTAATCCCTGCAGTCCTTTGCAGAGTGAGGGTGTGTGGAGTCCGCCTCCTTCTGGTAGCTTCATTCTGGCCATCCCAGACGTGGTTCTCGGAGCTGAGCTCCCTGGAGGAGGGGTCCCCTTGGCGGATTCCTATCAGGAGAGATCTGTTGTCTCAGCTCCAGGGCAGGATTTGGCATCCTTGACCCGAGATATGCAGGCTGTGGGTGTGGCTAATCAGAGACAATCGCTAACGATCTGGTCTTCCGGCTAATGTTCGGGAGACCTTTGATAACACTTGTGCACCTTCTACTAGACGGCTGTATTTTTCTAAGTGGAAGGTCTTTGAGTCTTGGTGTTTGGCTCATGCAGTGGACCCAGTCAGCTGCCCGGACCATTTAGTGCTGGAATTCATCCAGGATACGTTTGTGGCTGGAGCGGCTGCAACTACCTTGAGAATTTATGTCACAGCTATTGCCGCCCATCGAGAGTCAGACGAGGTCCCCTTAGGTAGACACCGTCTGATCTCTTTGTTTATGCGTGGAGTTAGATGTTTGAGGCCTGCACGTCCTATTAGTGTCCCCACCTGGGATTTATCGTTGTTTTGGAAGGGCTATTAGAGCCTCCCTTTGGACCCTTGGAGTCAGCTCCAGACCGGATTCTGGCTCTCAAGGTGGCACTTTTGTTAGCATCGGCCTCTCTCAAACGCGTGGGGGATCTGCAGGCTCTTTTGTCTAAGTGAGCCTTGCATGGAGTTTGCCTCAGGTCTTGTGAAGGTGTTTCTACGACTCAGATCTGGTTATGTCCCCAAAGTTTTGTCCACGTCCTCTCGCTGCCGAAGGAGCTTCTTCTTCTTCCGTAGAAAATCTGAGGAGCTGGTGGCGCGTTCACTGTATAAGAGTGAGTGACGTAGCGCCGCAGAGGAGGCGCCCGCGCCATCAGCCAATGAATTGGCATGATTCTATACGGGTTCAAACAAACAGCCCCGCCCTAAGGGCGTTCCCATCGCGTCATCGCTACACACCGTCGAGTGAACCTGTGAAAGAGAACATGGGTTACGCAAGTAACCCGAGATGTTTTCAAACTCAGTTCCAAAAACAGTGTCAAAAATAGATAAATAAATTGAAATAAATGTAAATAACAAAATAAACAAATATACAGTTATAAATAAAAATATGTTTAAATAAACATATTAAAAATAAATAAATTGATAAATTGACAGTAATAAAAACAAAAAATTGGGAAAAATATAAATACTTTAAAATAAACTGATGCTTTAATTTCTCTTCTTGACATGAATCACTGTAAATGTTTGTCATTTCTGAGGTGATGGACAGACATCATCATCAGACGCTGGTCATTTCTCCTAAATCATCTGTCACAGAGGTCACACAAAGGTCACGCAGAGTCCAGTGGTGCATGATGGGAAGCCCTGAACAGAACATTCCAGAGCTCCGTTTCTGGCTGAACTTAAGGAGCCTCACACTCTCTTACTGAAGATAAAGACGAGAACAACGACCCCACCAACACACACACACCAAACAGACCGTCTTTGTCTGGTACGTCCCCCTCCTCAGAGATCCCCCACACACTCATGTACACACACACACACACACACACACACACACACACACACACCACCATATCTGCCACCATAACTTTTTCGGCCGATAAGAAAATTTGTCCGATGTATTAAAGCTGATAAATACTGTATTATTTCCTTCAGCTGAGACGCTTCAGATGCGCCCTGTTCAACATGAGGGTTTTGAACTGCTTAAAGTATGATTGGAATCACTTCAAAAAATAAAAATACAGTTGCAACATGAGCATCACAAGTGTGTCATATGGGCCACATAAAGTTATAATGAGAACATTATTATAACTGTGTGCTTGAGACGTGGCTTTTAATGGTGAGACTTTTTTGTAATCAGGCTCTAAAAAATTATATAAAAATGTGTATTTAGATTTATCGGCCAATATATCGGTTATCAGCTTTCAAATATAACAAATCATCAGTATCGGACAATTTTTTCATCTCAGTGCATCCCTATGACCATTTACTGATTGTTCATTAAGTATCTGTGTGATAAGTTATAATGCCAACACAGACCGGCTGTGTGTAGATTATTCTCATAACATAAACAGGAAATACATCATCTGATCTAACAGACACCGACCAATCAGAAGGACCGAAGTGCTCTCATAGCAACCAAAACTCATTCTTAAATATTAATGTGCCATCATACTATTAAAGATGCCCCAAAGAAATATTATAATTACATGCAAATCAGAACCAGACACTTTGAAGAAGAAATGATGTAAAACAGGAATAATAAAGTGAACATCATCAAGCATTAATCAGGATCATCCAGAGAATATGAACACACACACACACACACACACACACACACACACGGCTGGATCAGCTCTTCATTTATAAACACGATCTTTAAATGATCATATTTACTGTAGGAATCAGATGAGAGTTTGAGCTCTGGTGAATGCCGTCATTATTATATAATATCTGTGTGTGTGTGTGTGTGTGTGTGTGTGTGTGTGTGTGTGTGGCTCAGCTCTACACTGACAGCTCAGTTTCGTATCATCTCAAATCTGTGCCGGTATTTTTAGACTCTAACACTCACACCGTCCAGGAGAGGAAGAAGGAGTGAGGAAAGTAGGGCAGACGAACACAGATCAGCTCCTGACTCTCAGAGATGAGGATTATATTAATATGACACATGATTCTTCAGAGGAATGACATCACAACTCCACAGGCCCCTGTGTGTGTGTGTGTGTGTGTGTGTTATTGTCATCTTCATGCAGAATACCCAGCATGCCTCAGCAGCCCACGGTGGCATTCACGTCCCACGACACGCTTCTTTCCCATGAGCATCATACGCTGCCGTCCGTCACACACACACACACACACACACACGTGTCTGTGGCCTTGTGTAATGCGGCCCATCTGCCGGTTATGGATCGCTGGGAAGCTGAAATGAGCTCATAGTGAAACACATCGGCTCTGCCAACACTCTCCAGTCCCACACTGTCCCAAACGCTGTCCCACACACTGTCCCAAACGCTGTCCCAAACGCTGTCCCAAACACTTTCCCAAACGCTGTCCCACACGCTGTCCCAAACGCTGTCCCAAACGCTGTCCCAAACACTGTCCCAAACGCTGTCCCAAACACAGTCCCAAACACCAAACGCTGTCCCACACACTGTCCCACACGCTGTCCCAAACGCTGTCCCAAACGCTGTCCCAAACGCTGTCCCAAACACTGTCCCAAACGCTGTCCCAAACACAGTCCCAAACACCAAACGCTGTCCCACACGCTGTCCCAAACGCTGTCCCAAACACTGTCCCAAACGCTGTCCCAAACACAGTCCCAAACACCAAACGCTGTCCCACACGCTGTCCCAAACGCTGTCCCAAACACAGTCCCAAACGCTGTCCCACACACTGTCCCAAACGCTGTCCCAAACGCTGTCCCAAACGCTGTCCCAAACACAGTCCCAAACGCTGTCCCACACACTGTCCCAAACACTGTCCCAAACGCTGTCCCACACACTGTCCGAAACGCTGTCCCAAACGCTGTCCCAAACGCTGTCCCAAACGCTGTCCCAAACGCTGTCCCAAACGCTGTCCCAAACGAAGTCCCAAACGCTGTCCCAAACGCTGTCCCAAACACTGTCCCAAACGCTGTCCCAAACGCTGTCCCAAACACAGTCCCAAACGCTGTCCCACACACTGTCCCAAACACTGTCCCAAACGCTGTCCCACACACTGTCCCAAACGCTGTCCCAAACGCTGTCCCAAACGCTGTCCCAAACACTGTCCCAAACGCTGTCCCAAACGCTGTCCCAAACACCAAACGCTGTCCCACACGCTGTCCCAAACGCTGTCCCAAACGCTGTCCCAAACACTGTCCCAAATGCTGTCCCAAACACTGTCCCAAATGCTGTCCCAAACACAGTCCCAAACACCAAACGCTGTCCCACACACTGTCCCAAACGAAGTCCCAAACACAGTCCCAAACGCTGTCCCACACACTGTTCCACAGACTGTCCCAAACGCTGTCCCACACACTGTCCCAAACGCTGTCCCACACACTGTCCCAAACGCTGTCCCACACACTGTCCCAAACGCTGTCCCACACACTGTCCCAAACACTGTCCCAAACGCTGTCCCAAACACTTTCCCAAACACTGTCCCAAACGCTGTCCCAAACACAGTCCCAAACACCAAACACTGTCCCAAACGCTGTCCCAAACACAGTCCCAAACACTGTCCCAAACGCTGTCCCACACACTGTCCCAAACACTGTCCCAAACGCTGTCCCAAACGCTGTCCCAAACACAGTCCCAAACGCTGTCCCAAACACAGTCCCAAACGCTGTCCCAAACACAGTCCCAAACACAGTCCCAAACACCAAACACTGTCCCAAACGCTGTCCCAAACACAGTCCCAAACACTGTCCCAAACGCTGTCCCACACACTGTCCCAAACACTGTCCCAAACGCTGTCCCAAACGCTGTCCCAAACACAGTCCCAAACGCTGTCCCAAACACAGTCCCAAACGCTGTCCCAAACACAGTCCCAAACACCAAACACTGTCCCAAACGCTGTCCCAAACACAGTCCCAAACACCAAACACTGTCCCAAACACTGTCCCAAACACAGTCCCAAACGCTGTCCCACACACTGTTCCACAGACTGTCCCAAACGCTGTCCCAAACACAGTCCCAAACACTGTCCCAAACGCTGTCCCAAACACTGTCCCAAACGCTGTCCCAAACACAGTCCCAAACACCAAACACTGTCCCAAACACTGTCCCAAACACAGTCCCAAACGCTGTCCCACACACTGTTCCACAGACTGTCCCAAACGCTGTCCCACACACTGTCCCAAACACTGTCCCACACGCTGTCCCAAACGCTGTCCCAAACGCTGTCCCACACACTGTCCCAAACACTGTCCTAAACACAGTCCCAAACGCTGTCCCACACACTGTTCCACAGACTGTCCCAAACGCTGTCCCACACACTGTCCCAAACACTGTCCCACACACTGTCCCAAACGCTGTCCCAAACACAGTCCCAAACGCTGTCCCACACACTGTTCCACAGACTGTCCCAAACGCTGTCCCACACACTGTCCCAAACACTGTCCCACACACTGTCCCACACACTGTCCCAAACACTGTCCCAAACACAGTCCCAAACGCTGTCCCACACACTGTTCCACAGACTGTCCCAAACGCTGTCCCAAACACAGTCCCAAACGCTGTCCCACACACTGTTCCACAGACTGTCCCAAACACTGTCCCACACACTGTCCCAAACGCTGTCCCACACACTGTCCCAAACGCTGTCCCAAACGCTGTCCCAAACACTTTCCCAAACACTGTCCCACACACTGTCCCAAACGCTGTCCCACACACTGTCCCAAACGCTGTCCCACACACTGTCCCAAACGCTGTCCCAAACGCTGTCCCAAATGCTGTCCCACACACCCTCAGTGAGCCTGAGTCTCTCTCCGTGACGGTTGAGCTGCTATTGAAAAGCTCCGACGCGGCAGACAATGACCCGGCACACTCATTAGCATTGTATTAATTGGGGGATGTGACCCAGTAATGGAATGCTGTGTGTGTGTCTGTCTGTGTGTGAGTGTGTGTGTGTGGGGATCCCCAAAAGTTAGCTAAACATGACCCCATTTGGAAATGGCCTTGTGAAAAACCTTAGATATAAGCCTGTGTGTGTGTATATATATAGACATACACACATTTACACAGTGTATTATACATACATGTATATGTACATATGCTATATATAGGCAGCTTTTTTCTAAAACTTGTTTTACTAATCAGAATAGAAGAAAACTATTCATATGAAAAAGCTACTATATATAAAGCTATAAAGCTATATATATAATCTCTCATTTTCTCTCATCTCAGACAGCATCTCATAAAATTTTCTGAGATAATCAATATAGATAGATAGATAGATAGATAGATAGAGAGATAGATAGATAGATAGAGAGAGAGATAGATAGATAGAGAGATAGAGAGATAGATAGATAGATAGATAGATAGATAGATAGATAGATAGAGAGATAGATAGATAGATAGATAGATAGATAGATAGAGAGATAGATAGATAGATAGATAGATAGATAGATAGATATTGATTGATTATCTCAGAACATTTTATGAGCTTTTTTCATATGAATGGTTTTCTTCTATTCTGATTACTTGATTACTTGAAGTTACTAAATTACTTCAACCTAAGGGAACGTTTTAGTTTTAAGCTTATGAAAAACCATCGCTCTAATCCTGGACCCGCCCTAATTTAAATAACACCTTTGGCTTTCAAATTAAATCTGGAAAAAAAAGTCTGTCATTAAATGCAAATAATCGGATATAATCTGATTCAAAGCGCGCGCGCTCCCGCGCCGCACCTGCTCGCGTCACCTGAACACAACATCACAACTACTACAACATCATCACATTACACAACACAACACTAAACAACACAACATTACGAGTATTACAGAAATGTTATTTCATTACAGACTTGTCTCTGTCTGACACTTAATACGTTAATACATTAACA
>CM040841.1:28247579-28357579 GCA_022828995.1 Vimba vimba | reverse complement strand
GTGTAGTTATGGGTCAGATTAGTGGATGAGTAACAGTAGAGTAACCTTCAGTGTTGGTGTAGTTATGGGTCAGATTAGTGGATGAGTAACAGTGGAGTAACCCTCGGTGTGTGTGTAGTTATGGGTCAGATTAGTGGATGAGTAACAGTGGAGTAACCCTCGGTGTGTGTAGTTATGGGTCAGATTAGTGGATGAGTAACAGTGGAGTAACCCTCGGTGTGTGTGTAGTTATGGGTCAGATTAGTGGATGAGTAACAGTAGAGTAACCTTCGGTGTTGGTGTAGTTATGGGTCAGATTAGTGGATGAGTAACAGTGGAGTAACCCTCGGTGTGTGTGTAGTTATGGGTCAGATTAGTGGATGAGTAACAGTAGAGTAACCTTCGGTGTTGGTGTAGTTATGGGTCAGATTAGTGGATGAGTAACAGTGGAGTAACCCTCGGTGTGTGTGTAGTTATGGGTCAGATTAGTGGATGAGTAACAGTGGAGTAACCCTCGGTGTGTGTGTAGTTATGGGTCAGATTAGTGGATGAGTAACAGTAGAGTAACCTTCGGTGTTGGTGTAGTTATGGGTCAGATTAGTGGATGAGTAACAGTGGAGTAACCCTCGGTGTTGGTGTAGTTATGGGTCAGATTAGTGGATGAGTAACAGTGGAGTAACCCTCGGTGTGTGTGTAGTTATGGGTCAGATTAGTGGATGAGTAACAGTAGAGTAACCTTCGGTGTTGGTGTAGTTATGGGTCAGATTAGTGGATGAGTAACAGTGGAGTAACCTTCAGTGTTGGTGTAGTTATGGGTCAGATTAGTAGATGAGTAACAGTGGAGTAACCTTCGGTGTTGGTGGCGCTGCTGATGACGTTGCTGAGCTTGGTCTTCAGGCTGGTGAAGGAGACGCTGTTGCTGCCGGCGCTCTCGAAGCGACCGGTTCCCAGAGACACCACGCACTGCAGCGGGACGTCCGGCCACAGACACTGACACTCGTGGATGGCCAGAGCCGTGGGGTTGTTGACCAGCATCCCACCATCCTGCAGACACACAACACTGTCACCAAGTGTTACCATTAACCCTATAAAGATACTGTATCATATTAGGCTTTCTGAGGCCTCTAAAAGATCAACATGATCTGATAAACCTGTCAGTCTCCTCCAGTCCTTCTGAGTCTGACTGATCGTTTAGACTTTATCAAGTAAAAGTCTTTCAGTATAATTGTACAAACTTCAGCTCGAGCTTCACGAGTCTTTCTGCTGTCAAATCTGCACTGATTTTATCACGTAAACATAATAACTATAATATTGTTAGTAATATTTCAGCTGAACTGAAGCAGGTTTACTTGATTATCATACATCAATGACATTATCATATCATACATTATCATAGAAATCACGAGTATTAAAAATGATCAGGAAGGTTTATTTGTTCATCTCTCAATTATATTGCATTGCATTTTAAAACTACAGAGCTTTGATCATAAACTAAGCATTTAAATATAATCTTACAAAGACATTATTGGCAGATATTGATATTTATATGCATTTTATGTAAGTATCTGCTATAGTGTTCTAAATATCTTATTGATTTACATTACAATTACAATTTACTATTACTTCACATGTCAGGCTTTACAGGATTAACAATGATTCAAACTTTGTATTTTAAAGAATATTCATTTTAACAGTAAACCTCTGTTGTGCAGCACTTTGTTTGTCAAAAGATAAAAGGAATAGTTAGTTTTCATTTGATTACATTTAAAGGATTATTAAATTGTTAATGTTTTATGACTTTGTTTGATTACCACCGTTTTTGATAATACATTTTAATTAAATCCAGAAAAATTAAAACAGACAAAACAGGATTTCCGAAAGGCTCATTCTGAAAGATTGTAATTTTTTAAATAAATAATCAAATGCTTAACTCCTATTCATTAGACATGCTTTTTGATTATTAAAATTCAATTAAGGAATCAAGAAAATTTTAAACAGGAATTAAATAAAACATGGAAAAAATTAAACATATTTCTGTATTTATTATTCTGCACATATTCTGTACTTTTGACTGTAATAACTGCAGTATTTTAACTCTTTACACTGAAAGTGCAGATCGCAGCAATCTTTTTTACCCACAATGCCCTGCTCCGAGTCACAGTACTCAGTTCAGTGTGACATCATCAGTTAGACAGCTGTCAATCACAGTAATTACGAATCACATCATATCCTCTTCATAAACGATCATCCTAGATCTTCCTAAATCACAGCAGAAACTCGTGACTCCTTCAAACGACTGTTGTTTTCTGCTGATGTAATCAAGACCGTGTGGGCGGGGAAATGAATATTAGCCAATGATATCACAGCGCAACATTCACAATCCAATCCAATCCTGAAAAAATGTACTGAGTTTGAGTGTTTGATGTCCGTTTTCTTGTTTTATATCCCATCGCTCTGTCTCTATATTTATATTCATACAACACTTCTGAGGTTCACAGCGATCATCAGAGTAAAAGTCAAAAGTGTTCGGCAGGTCAAAGGTCACGAGGCCTGCTAATGTCACTCTCTCTTAAACAGCAACATCAAGCAGCCAAACACGGCAGGGTCAAAGGTCAAAGAGTTCGAGAGATATTGAGGGCCATTCTGATAAATAAAACACATTTGACTTCATTTAATCTCAACATGAACTTCCTAGAAACATCTGACTGTGATTTCATTCATCAAGATAAAGAGTAGGCGTTCTCGTTAGAGGTCCGAGCGACTGATCTCAGTTTCTCTGACCAAGGACAGATCATTCTTTATTCATTAAGAGTGTGTGTGTGTGTGTGTGAATGTGTGTGTGTCAGGGTTCAGCAAACAGGGTGGATTTCAGCATCTGTGTGTTTATATCAGACACACACTGAAAACATGATGCTCTTCTGTGCTTCTGTCTCGTTTCCAGCACTAACATCTAAACACTCCTATATCAAGACACATTTACTGGAGAAGAAGCAGAACGACTGATATGAAGACTTGCTTACAGAATAATGTCTCAATTCAGTCTCTCTTCTCTTTCTCTCACATTCTTCATCAGCACAACTCGCAGCTCCTGTGAAGCCTGTGACTGCAGAGGTCAGAGGTCATGGAGGAGTAATTGGATAATGAGGCGTAATGACCTCTCCTGACCCGTCGAGTCACACTGACACTCTGTCAACCACAAACTCTCTTCATGATGATGCATGTGTCCAGAAAACAGGCCTAATATCCTCAGTCATGGTTCTCCTCAAGGAACCGTCTCTTGATCTAAAGCTGCAGTCCGTCACTTTTTGGGGTTCAAAATGATCCAAAATAAATGTTTGAGCAAGAACATACCCAGAACTCTCTGCTGGCCGGAGCTCGATTCACAACGGTAAGCTTGTAATAATGTTTTTAATTCCAGTGGTACTGGTGGATTTCCGCGGTGAATCCAATTGCAGATTTTGAACAGAGATGAAGAACTGCAGCTTTGGGAAGGTTTAGATATTTGTGCTGGAAAACGAGACAGAAACACACATCGGGCCCTATCTCGCACCCAGCGCAATAGACTCTGTACAGTGGGTTAGGGTTAGAGTTATCATTCCTATTTTGCACTTTTCCCTCCACAGACGCACGTCTGTAAATTAGGGAATGAACTTGCGCTCCCGGGAGCGGTTCAGCGAAAAGAGGAGGTGTGTTCCGGTGCAAACGTTCCCTGGTGCTATTTTGCAGTTTCAGAAAACAATTCCGTCACTGACCAGGAGAAACCTCGTCTAAAGTCAGCGGCGCGTTACTCAGATGCTATTTTAAGGGCGCATGCTTGGCCATAATGTAGCGTGAGCACAACACACACTTTGCTTCTCTACTCTACACAGACGCAGCTGTTCTTAGGCTACATAATTACCAGGAAAAATATTCCACATGAGGGAAATCATTGTTGTGTCCATGAAGATGTGAAAAATAGGCATAAATCTAGCTTACACATTTACCCAGATTATCATACGCCTGTTTAACCGAAGCTAATCTGGGTGTGTTTCTCCATCCCTAATGTCACTTCTCTGTGTTTTACGGCCCTGACGAGAACGCCGGTCTCCTCGGCTGTGAACCGCTCCTGGCAAATCCGCCGTTATAATAGCAATCCGCCAGAACAAGCGCGCCTGCTCTTAAAGGAATGTGAGATGACGCTCTGATTGGTTTATTTCACGTTACGCCCAAACCACACCTATGAGTAATGAAGCGACTTCAGACCAACACATTTTAGATTAGCGTCGGGCGCAAGAGTCATTTATCCCGCCGGTGTAATAGCAACAGCGCCCGAGACACGCCCACAAAGTTACTTGCGTTTCTCATTTGATACTTGCGGTTTAGATCGTTAAAGTAGGGCCCATCATGTTTTATTCACTGTGGGTTTGTTCATTTCTCACACACATCTGCGGCTCTTCAAGCGATGCGGTTAATCGCCAGTTACTTCTTTAATTGCTCCTCGTAAAGACGCTGCTCAAACTCACAGATGTGAGGATCTCAAACGCTCATCTGAGGATCACACACACCAGGACAGAAGACTCACTCATGCACTTCAGGACTAAAGATGCAATTAGACACTAAACGGGTTTCTCAGAGAAGCTTCTGTGTGCTTTAGGGAAAATGATGCTTCAGCAAACACACACACACACACACACACACACACACACACACACACACACACACACACACACTGACTCATCTGAGATTGATTCACAGGAAACCGTGAGAATGAAGCACTGAATGAACACAAGAGCTGTTGTGTTGCAGTCTGTGTCACACACACACACTCACTCGACGCCTGTTTACCCATAATTCCCTCTGACACGAGAAGAGACTGAAGGAGTCACAGCAGTCATGTGATCAGAGGAGGAAAACATGGTTTTTACATATTCAATATACACACACACTCACTAGTCTATATAGTGCTGTAAATCCGAGTGAAACGCTTCTGGAACAAGAGCAAATGTGGGCGGGGCTTGATTGTGTCCGTGGGGAGTTGATTGGATGGTTGTGGTTTGCTATTGGCTGATCTCATGTGAGTGACAGGTTATAGCTCCGCCCTCGTCATCAGAGAACAGAAGAGATGCTGCAAGAGGAAGTTACTGGGATGTGAGTAAAGTGTCTCACCTGGTGCAGGTCTAGTCCCAGAGCGAACTCCTGGAAGTATCCCGGAGCAGCAGAAGACGCCCGGATCGCCTCCCAGAGCCTGTGCCGGCAGCCGCCGCGGTAATGAGAGCGAATCCCGACCGGCAGCGTGTAGTTCCTGAAGACATAGGCCTTCACTGGGGGCCCGTGGTTCACTACTGTACTCACAGCTGCCACCTGATCTCACACACACACACACACACACACACACACACACACACACACACACACACACTTCACTGGGGGCCCGTGGTTCACTACTGTACTCACAGCTGCCACCTGATCTCACACACACACACACACACACACACACACACACACACACACACACACACACACACACACACACACACTTCACTGGGGGCCCGTGGTTCACTACTGTACTCACAGCTGCCACCTGATCACACACACACACACACACACACACACACACACACACGCCTTCACTGGGGGACTGTGGTTCACTACTGTACTCACAGCTGCCACCTGATCACACACACACACACACACACACACACACACACACACACACACACACACACACACACACACACACACACACACACACACTTCACTGGGGGACTGTGGTTCACTACTGTACTCACAGCTGCCACCTGGTGGAGGAGCATCAAACTGCTGATCTCACACTCTCTCACACACACACACACACACACACACACACACACGCCTTCACTGCTATTCTCTACACTTTCCCTCAGACTCTTTGTCAAAATTCTTTAATTTCTACTTTTTATATTATCATAAATAAAAAATGTCCATCTCATAATTATGACTTAGTCAAAATGAATTTTTTTCATGTCATAAGTTACTAAATTAAAATTTAGTATGTCATAATTTCGACTTCTTATGTCATAATTGATAAAAAGTAAACATTATAATATTATAATCTTGAAAAAAGTCATAATTCAAAATATAAAAAAAGTCATAATTGTAACTTTTTAAATTCATAATTTTGACTTAGTATGTCATAATTGACGCATAATTCCAAACATTTTTGATCTCATAATTATGACTTAGGATGACATTATTTTGATTTAGTTTGTCATAGTTTCAAATTTTAATTTTGTCTTTTGCATGGTTTATTGTTATTTTCCTGCGCCGCAGCTCTGCACCGAGACTCACACACACACACACACACTCACACACACACAGGATCAGAGCTGCAGGATCTTGAGCCGTACCTTGGGGCAGTCGGGGTTCCTGGCGGTGTGGATCAGCAGGTCCGAGCCGATCTTCTCCCTGTGCAGAGGCAGAACCCTGAGCAACACACTCACACTGGGACTTTATCAGGCCTCGTTCACACTGCAGGTCTTGAGGCCCAATTCTGATTTGATGCCTATATCCAATTTCTTTGACTGTCTGTTTACACGTTCTTTCAACTGTGACCCATAACCGACTCATGTGTCTACACTTGCCATAGGCTACTCTCTGAAACATATCGTGTTTAAAGGGTTAACTTCTCTTGCACAGACGGACGAACACCAAATATGCTTCATGCTCTGCGATATAAGCGAAGTTGCCAAACACCACTTTTGAATAAGAAACAATGTCTATAAAACTCCTTAAAACTCACAAGCGTATCGTTGACAACACTCGTTTAAACAGCACACACACACACACACACACACACCCCCGAACTTGATTGCACATCACATATTTGACATTACCCCTCATTTACACCGCACACGTCTGCGGCGCATTACGGCTGCGACACGGCTACCGGAGCTGATCGCGCCCATTCTAGTCAATGCTTGTGTTTACACCGGCCGCGACGCGGCGCGTTTCAGAAGCGGCTCTCCGCGCTGCTTTGTTAAATATAGGCGTCTAGTCTATTTTTGACGGACGCGCGTCCAAGTCGCACCGGAAATACAAAATAAAAGTTAAAAAAACCATTGTCAAATTCAAAATAAATACCCTGTGCAGACTCCCAAACGTATTACACACCAATATCCTTGGTAGAAACCCAAAAATCAAGAAAAAACACGTCGGACAGGCAAATCACGTGGTCTCGCGCATCCAGTCGCTCCGTTTCTGAAATGCTCCTGGTGTGAGTTGGCACCGCGTGGAGGACGGAATAAAACCTTGTCACAGACGTAATGCACCGCAGACGTTTGCAGTGTAAATGAGGGGTTATGTGATCCAGCCCAGTATCATGGGTCATTATGTGATCCAGCCCAGTATCATGGATCATTATGTGTTCCAGCCCAGTATCATGGATCATTATGTGATCCAGTGTTCCAGCCCAGTATCATGGATCATTATGTGTTCCAGCCCAGTATCATGGATCATTATGTGATCCAGCCCAGTATCATGGATCATTATGTGATCCAGCCCAGTATCATGGGTCATTATGTGATCCAGCCCAGTATCATGGGTCATTATGTGATCCAGCCCAGTATCATGGATCATTATGTGATCCAGCCCAGTATCATGGGTCATTATGTGATCCAGCCCAGTATCATGGGTCATTATGTGATCCAGCCCAGTATCATGGGTCATTATGTGTTCCAGCCCAGTATCATGGATCATTATGTGATCCAGTGTTCCAGCCCAGTATCATGGATCATTATGTGATCCAGCCCAGTATCATGGGTCATTATGTGATCCAGCCCAGTATCATGGGTCATTATGTGTTCCAGCCCAGTATCATGGGTCATTATGTGATCCAGCCCAGTATCATGGGTCGTTATGTGTTCCAGCCCAGTATCATGGATCGTTATGTGATCCAGCCCAGTATCATGGGTCATTATGTGTTCCAGCCCAGTATCATAGGTCATTATGTGATCCAGCCCAGTATCATGGGTCATTATGTGATCCAGCCCAGTATCATGGGTCATTATGTGATCCAGCCCAGTATCATGGATCATTATGTGTTCCAGCCCAGTATCATGGATCATTATGTGATCCAGCCCAGTATCATGGGTCATTATGTGATCCAGCCCAGTATCATGGGTCATTATGTGATCCAGCCCAGTATCATGGGTCATTATGTGATCCAGCCCAGTATCATGGATCATTATGTGTTCTAGCCCAGTATCATGGATCATTATGTGATCCAGCCCAGTATCATGGGTCATTATGTGATCCAGCCCAGTATCATGGGTCATTATGTGATCCAGCCCAGTATCATGGGTCATTATGTGATCCAGCCCAGTATCATGGGTCATTATGTGATCCAGCCCAGTATCATGGATCATTATGTGATCCAGCCCAGTATCATGGGTCATTATGTGATCCAGCCCAGTATCATGGGTCATTATGTGATCCAGCCCAGTATCATGGGTCATTATGTGATCCAGCCCAGTATCATGGGTCATTATGTGATCCAGCCCAGTATCATGGATCATTATGTGTTCCAGCCCAGTATCATGGGTCATTATGTGATCCAGCCCAGTATCATGGATCATTATGTGATCCAGCCCAGTATCATGGGTCATTATGTGATCCAGCCCAGTATCATGGGTCATTATGTGATCCAGCCCAGTATCATGGGTCATTATGTGATCCAGCCCAGTATCATGGATCATTATGTGTTCCAGCCCAGTATCATGGGTCATTATGTGATCCAGCCCAGTATCATGGGTCATTATGTGATCCAGCCCAGTATCATGGGTCATTATGTGATCCAGCCCAGTATCATGGGTCATTATGTGATCCAGCCCAGTATCATGGATCATTATGTGTTCCAGCCCAGTATCATGGGTCATTATGTGATCCAGCCCAGTATCATGGGTCATTATGTGATCCAGCCCAGTATCATGGATCATTATGTGATCCAGCCCAGTATCATGGGTCATTATGTGATCCAGCCCAGTATCATGGGTCATTATGTGATCCAGCCCAGTATCATGGGTCATTATGTGATCCAGCCCAGTATCATGGATCATTATGTGTTCCAGCCCAGTATCATGGGTCATTATGTGATCCAGCCCAGTATCATGGGTCATTATGTGATCCAGCCCAGTATCATGGATCATTATGTGATCCAGCCCAGTATCATGGGTCATTATGTGATCCAGCCCAGTATCATGGGTCATTATGTGATCCAGCCCAGTATCATGGATCATTATGTGATCCAGCCCAGTATCATGGGTCATTATGTGATCCAGCCCAGTATCATGGGTCATTATGTGATCCAGCCCAGTATCATGGGTCATTATGTGATGCTGCTTTCATTTGCGCGCAGGAGTAGAGCAGCTGTGGACGATTTTCTTTTTCTTTTTTGAGCGGCTGTGGATGAATTCTTCTACGCACACACAATATGACGTCACACTCTGTGCGTATGTTTTATAAATATAGTTGAACATGTAAATAGTCCTAACACTTTTTAAATAGCCCACTAAAATTACAAAATTACAAAAAAATTACTAAATGCTTAAAATTAATAAATGTAAATTAACAAAATTTCCATTACATTTACAATCCTGTGAAAACCCTCCCCGTGCCCCTGTCCACACTCCTCTACGACGATGACAAACGTTTCGTCTCTTTGCAGGAGCGCGTCAGGGTTTCTCTCGTCGTTAAACCGCGGAGACGTCTCTAATGCCTCAGAGAACCCGCACTGGCACATATCCGATTTATTTCCACATATGAAGGAGGCCTGAAACCGATCCGGAAATATCTGAATGCATGCGTTTCTGTCCTGTTCACACGGTCATAGAGCACATCGGATCTGTCACATATGAGCAAAGAATCTGAATTGGGTCACATTTCGCTGAGTGTGTGAACGAGGCCTTTTCCGAGACTCACTTGAGGACGTTCTCCCAGATCTGGCTGTCGTAGAAGGCGTGACTCCAGCTCATCTTCACGGTTCCCACGATCACGTTCTGCTTGAAGACGTCCGAGCTCAGCGTGCGGTAGAGTTCCTCACACTCCTCCAGCGGCAGCTGCAGCACACCCAGCATGAAGCCTAAGATCGCACCTGAACACACACACGTCCCAAATATATGGTTAAGTAGGTACAAACACACACTCACACACACACACACACACACACACACACACACACTCACTCATACACACACTCACACACACACTCACTCACTCACTCACTCACTCACACACACACACACTCACACATTCACTCATTCACTCACTCACTCTCTCTCACTCTCACACACACACACACACACACACACACACACACACACACACACACACACACACACACACACTCACACACACACTCACACATTCACTCACTCACTCACTCACTCACACACACACACACACACACTCACACATTCACTCATTCACTCACTCACTCACTCTCTCTCACTCTCACACACACACACACACACACACACACACACACACACACTCACTCACTCACACACACACACACACACACACACACACTCACACACTCACACACTCACTCACTCACTCACTCACTCACTCACACACACACACACACTCACACATTCACTCATTCACTCACTCACTCACTCACTCACTCACTCACTCACACACACACACACACACTCACACATTCACTCATTCACTCACTCACTCACTCTCTCTCACTCTCACACACACACACACACACACACACACACACACACACACACACACACACTCACTCACTCACACACACACACACACACACACACACACACACACACACACTCACACACTCACTCACTCACTCACTCACTCACTCACTCACTCACTCACTCACACACACACACACACTCACACATTCACTCATTCACTCACTCACTCACTCACTCTCACACACACACACACACTCACCTGTGCTGACGCCACAGATGTAGTCGAACAGCTGGTGAATGGGTTTCCCTGTCAGCTCCTGTAACCGGCGCAGCGTCTGAAGAGCCAGCAGACCCCTGACACACACACACACACACACACACACACACACACACAGAGCGTGAGGTCAGCATGTGTGGATGGTCTGAGCACACACACAGTCGGGAGCGTTCGGGTCACCTGGTTCCCCCGCCGTCGATGGCCAGGATCCGGACTCCTCGGTTCCTCACGGGCTGGATGAAGCCCAGCAGAGCCAGAGCCTGTCGGACCGAGGCCTTCAGAGAGCCGTCAGCGGCCCGGAGCAGACGCAGCAGAACTGGCACCACCTGCTCCTGGACCACACACACACACACACACACACACACATGAACCTCTGTGGGCGGGGCTAATCCGCTGCAGTGTGTCACAGCACTGTAACTCAGTGTTTACATTTATTCAAGCATATTTCCACAACATAACAAAAATCTAATACTTTTGTAAATTATAATTATGAAATAAAAAGTCACAATTATGACAAAGAAAGTCTCAATTTTTTTTAAACTCATAAGTATGATTTGGTATGTCATAATTTCAAATTTATCTTTAATTTGACGTCATAATTATGACATAAAAAGTAAAAATTAAGACTTAGTATGTCAAAGTTTACATTTTTCAATGTCATAATTTCAATTTATCACAATTATGACATTATAATTATATTCTTTTTTCATCTCATAATTGAGTTAGTATGTCATTTTCAATTTTAATGTCAGTTTTCAACTTCTCATAATCATGATTTATGTCATAATTTCAACTTTTTTCTCATCGATACAAAAAGTCAAAATGATGACGTCATATATTTGACGTGTCAACTTTTTGATCTCACAGTTATGACTTACTATGTCAATTTTAGAACTTTAATTTTGACTTTAATTATAATGTGTCAATTTCAACTTTTTAATTTCAAAATAATGTCATAATTTCAACTTTTTATCTTATAATGAGGAGTGTTTTACTCAGATTTCCGAAGCATGGTTTACTGTTATACAGCATGGACGGCAGCTCCTCATGCCGGACGAGATCTGGAGATGGCCTGCGCTGGTGTTCCTCTGAGTGTGTGTGTGTGTGAGGACTGACCTTGACGGCCACGGCTCGGGTCTCGGGGAACTCCAGCAGATGCAGATTGAGCTCCTCCACCCGCCGGACACAAAGGCGCTCGCCCGACGCCCGCTGGAGGGCCTGAACCAGAGCCCGGGTCCGGTTATCCACACTCACCCGCGCCACGATCTGCAGAACACATCACACCAGGGGTCAGAGGTCAATCTCTGAGGAGGGGTCAGAAGTCATATTATCACCAGATCATTTATTACAGCTTTGTCAAATTTGCCCATTTTTGGATGTGAGCAAAAACGCCCTATCTTGTGTGTGTCTCTTTAAATGCAAATGAGCTGTAGCTCCGCCTCCGTTCAGAAGAGGGCGGAGTCTTTACAGAGCTTCAGAAACTCCAGCAATAACAGAACAGGCCAATCTCCCTCATCCAGAATCCCAGAATCCCCAGTAGCGAGTGCAGCCTTACGGAGAGACTCAGGAAGAGCTTCTGAATGTTAGTGGAGACATTTCTGTAGTTGTTGTGGAGTTACACTGATCATCTCATCATCATGTTGAACTTCTCCACAAGTGTTCACAGTTCCTGAGGTCTTTATAAGACAGCGGTGACATGTTCTGGTCAATAGTGTTCAGTGCTCGTCTGTGCTCAACCACAGAACAGCTTCAGGCTCTGCTGGATCTTCATCAGTGCGTTAGAACTGGTCTCTGCTGTCGCTTGTGGACCCAAATGTCGGCTGGTGTGTGTAAACGTGCAGATTAAGGGCCGCTAATATTATAATAAGATCCTCTTCATACGTCAGAAGGAGAGCGAAATCTGATCTGCTTATTTTATAACATGCTTGCAGAGAAAGGCTCACCAGAACACAGTTACTGGGCTTCACTTTTCACGTTTTCTGGGTTGGTAGAAGCACTGGACCCGATTATAGATTATAGCACTGACACACGGAGAAACTCAGATGTTCATGATATGTTCCTTTAATATAAAACCGGCCTTATGTGGAATTTAAATGTTTATACACACATCAGATGTTCATCAGTACAGTGGAGTTCCTGTAGAGGGAGGGGCGTGTACTGTACCTGCCGTGTGTGTGTCTCACCTGTGTGTGTGTGTGTGTGTGTGTGTCTCACCTGTGTGTGTGTGTGTGTGTCTCACCTGTGTGTGTGTGTGTGTGTGTGTGTGTCTCACCTGTGTGTGTGTGTGTGTGTGTGTGTGTGTGTGTGTGTTTGTGTGTCTCACCTGTGTGTGTGTCTCACCTGTGTGTGAGTGTGTATGTGTGTGTCTCACCTGTGTGTGTGTGTCTCACCTGCTGTGTGTGTGTCTCACCTGTGTGTGAGTGTGTATGTGTGTGTCTCACCTGCTGTGTGTGTGTCTCACCTGTGTGTGAGTGTGTATGTGTGTGTCTCATCTGTGTGTGTGTGTTTGCCTCACCTGTGTGTGTGTGTGTCTCATCTGTGTGTGTGTTTGCCTCACCTGTGTGTGTTTGTCTCATCTGTGTGTGTGTGTTTGCCTCACCTGTGTGTGTTTGTCTCATCTGTGTGTGTGTGTGTGTCTCACCTGTGTGTGTGTCTCACACCTGTGTGTGTGTTTGTCTCACCTGTGTGTGTGTTTGCCTCACCTGTGTGTGTTTGTCTCACCTGTGTGTGTGTGTGTGTCTCACCTGTGTGTGTGTCTCACACCTGTGTGTGTGTTTGTCTCACCTGTCCCCTTTGTGAATAAGAGAGTTCTCTCACACACACCTTGTCTCTCTGGATCTGCAGGCGTCTGGCTCTCTCCTCCTCAGCGCTCCGGTCTCTGCTCTTGGACGCTTCTTCTGCTTTATCCGCCTCCGTCGACACTCTTCTGGCCTCCGATCGGAAGCGGGGAACCAGCGGGCTGATGTAGTTCCCCACGAAGGCTTGTACGCTCGGCGCTGATGTGGTGATGTAGTTGGCAAGAGAGAACGGCGGGGTTTCGGGGCGAGAGGACGTGGGTGGAGCGACAGCTTGATCAGCGTAGCCTCTGAAGTAAGAGTTGATATGGTGGGACAGATAGTCGTAGGTCTCGCCCAGATGAGTGCTGAGAGACCACGGGTGGAAGAGGGGTGTGGTTTGAGTGGGGGGCGGGGCCTGAGGTGTAGTGGGCGGGGCTGCTTCATGTTCTTGAATCTTAGCTGCCGGAAAAACACAAGAAGGCAGAGCCTGATGTGCAGTGGGCGGGGCCTTGAGTGTGGAGTGCGGTGCCTGAAGTGCAGTGGGCGGGGCCTTGTCTGTGGAAGGCGGGGCTTGAAGTGCAGTGGATGGGGCCTTGTATGTGGAGGGCGGGGCTTGAAGTGCTGTGGGCGGGGATATTCCAATCCCTTCACGCTCCTGTTCTTGGATCATAGTTGCTTTAGGAGCAAGTTCGGAGGGCGGAGCATGAGGTGCAGTGGGTGGGGTCTTGTGTGTGGAGGGCGGAGCATGAGTTGCAGTGGGTGGGGTCTTGTGTGTGGAGGGTGGAGCCTGAGGTTGAGTGGGCGGGGCTGTTTCGGTCACTCTGCGCTCCTTCTGTTCTTGAATCTTAGTTGGCGTAGCAGCAAGTGCAGGAGGTGGAGCTTGAGATGAAGTGGGTGGGGCCTTGTATGTGGAGGGTGGAGCCTTGGGTGCAGAGGGCGGAGCCTGTGATAAAAGAGGGGGTGTTGATTTCACTTTCACCGCTTTGAGTCGGGACAGAATCTCCACTCGCTTCCCGCTCACTGCTTTCCGAACCGAGTCCAGAGCGGCGCGCAGACGATACGAGCGACACCTCAGATCCGCCGACTCCTGCCGCGGCGACGTGCTGAAGGCGCAGGTGTTTGCGTACGGCCCGACCCGGCAGAACCAGAACCTCCTGAGCTGCGGCCGATAGAAGGGGTTCGTCCGCGGGGACCAGCAGAGGGCGACGGTGACACACCCCGGTCTGTGGCACAGGCAGTCCAGCAGCCACACCACGGTCATCCTCACGGCTCCTCCGGTCAGCGGGCCTCCTCGCCCATCAGACGCCTGCGAACCACATCAGCTTACTCTCACTTAAAGCTGCACTGTGTAATATTCAGGAGGATCTGCTGACAGAAATGCACATCATAATCATAACTATGTTTTCAAGACCTTTCATAATGAACCTTTATGTTTTTATTACCTTAGGTCACTTACGTCACTTCCTGTCGGCCACCGTAACTTCTGTTGGGTGCAATTCACAACCTCACCACTAGATGCCGCTAAACATTACACACTGCACCTTTAAAATACATAATGATAATTATCAACAAATCATTTTTTGTTTTTAATTCTGTGGCAGAAATAAGCTTTCATACATATTTTACCCTAATATCAAATCAAGCCATTTAAGCACTATTTTCATGACAATAAGGCAAAGTGTTTATTACTGTAATACTATACTCAGATTATTATTTGAATCAACAGATATGACTGGTGTTGTATAAGTATTTTAATATCTGTATAATATATCAGCTTGTAGTGATGAGAAACTGGGTAAATGTGTTAAATCATAAAAATAATATCTAAACCTGTCCATGATCTTGAGTAGTTTTAGATTTAATCTCACTATCGTTTCCACTAAATAGTATAGATAGCATAACAATAATAAATTATGATTATGAATCTCCTTTAGTATGAAATAAAATAACTGAATGACAGCACGTTCTAGGTAACAACAACAATAATTAGTGAAAAACACTGTTTAGATTTGCGTTTGCTCTTAACAATATCTTAATATATATGAGATTTATGACAATATTATTCTAATATCATGCCATTTTAATCACATAGCCTATTACTTCATAAACTACAATTTGCGGTGTCTGTTTATTAGAAATGAACATGACATTGCATCTGTAATATGTAATAAAACATTCATGTCTATCCAGATCAGATATGAAAGATGAAATATGAGTCTGAATGTAAATATGGGACTGTTGGACAGGGTCACGCGACAAACTGAAGTTATTCTGAGGAAACACTGAAATGACAACATACCTGTGGTGGGTTAAACGCTCATAACGAATGTTTGCTTGTCGGTTGTACTAGTAAAAGTGTTAAAGTTAGCTGGTTAATGGTGGTGTGCTGCTGTTTACGGGTCATTCGACACTAAAGAACATCTGATAAACACAGCGCGACCCTCTGCGCGCACTTCCGCAATCAGTCACGTGCTACACAACAGAGCGTTTGATTGGTTGAACTGTCACCCGTTAGCTGTAGACTCAGATAAATAAAGTGAGCACTGAGTCGTGCTTTTCGCAACAAATTCTTTATAATTAATGTTTTATAATAATTAATTATAATTTATAATTCATTATACTGATCTGAAATAATCGCTTTGTGTGATAGCGTAATAGAAGATGATAAATGTCATGATGAACTCATGAATGACCAGCAGATGGAGCTGTTCCTCAAGAAAACACACAGATGATCACGTGACTTTCCTCCACGTTATTCATAAATACATTTTATTTCATTTTATATCACAAGGTGCAGAGTTCAAATTAACTGAATTAAAAATTAGTCCTACAGTACCATTACCAGTAGTGCCACCTTGGATAATACCTGAAGTGAAAGTAGATTTAGTGCTATTAGAAAAGAAGAATAAAGACATGTCAGTTTTTGACTCACACACTATACTATCCCATACAGTAGTGCAATACATAGCGATATTTGCATATGATTTAACAGTTTGTCATAAATCTAAAAAATCTAAAAGGTGTGCATCATACATGAGACCTGGGTGAACAATGTACAGTTGGTTTTAGGACTGTAAATCATTGTCTTCAAATGCTATTGAAGTTAGAAACATTTATACCGATGTGGCATGTAATTTTGAGACGGTCCCTAAATATGCGAATATCGAACGTCCAACGTCAAACCAACTTCATGCCAGTAAAAAATATGAGGGAAAAAGGAAGGAAATGATCCAAAATCTCAAAAAGGAGAGAATAAGTTTTGATTTAGTAGAAATTCTTAGAAAAAACTCCAAAGATAAATGTTATGGAATTGTTTTTCATTATCTTAGAATAATCAATATGATAGAGGATTTGAGACTTAAAGGTATAGCGCAGGATTTTTTTACTTCCGGGTGGATAGCCTATACCAGTGGTTTTCAAACTTTTTCAAGAGCGACCCTTTTTTTTTTTTTTTTTAATTGACGCGACCCATATAGTCCCATTCTTAAGCCTTTTGTTAACAACCGCTTTTGATGATGCACGTGCAGTGGCTTATCCGTGACGCGATCGCAACGCAAAGTTGATTCTGCACTCTTTTGATCTATAGCTAAAGCTACAGGGATGCTAATTAACCGGTTAACCATTGTAAGAATTTTAACCAATTAATATAGCCTATCGTTTGCTGTATGCTTAATATTCCACAACAAATCCTTTAAATTTAATGGTATTCAGAACAGAACAAGAATGAAAAAAAAATATCTATAAACAAGCCAAAGCGAAATAATTTAAAGTTAAAGTAAGCGGCGTTGGGCTCACGTAACTCTCTCATTCGAATACATTTTTCTTCCATATTCGCGATTTATTTGGATGCTAAACTATTATTTATTATAGGCTTCTAAGAAAAAATGAAAATGATTATCCCCCCAAATTTTTAATATTTATTAGGCTTCAAAATATAAAAACTTTAATTTAAGTGAACTTAAAACAAACCTTATACATAAACCCATTATAAATGTCATATTTACCTGCCTTTCCTGTCTAACAGGTATGAAATATACAGTAATAGAATAAGGTTATCAAAACATTCTGACCTGCATAAATTAAACTAAATATAGATAAATCCTTATTAAAGCTACAAACATTCTTTAGTCAAGAGCAGTTAGTAATTTTCTCAGAGATTTAGCTGCTGCCACTTTAGGGCCAGCCACAGCTGACGATCTCACGCATCCAGTTCTCTCACTACTCTTTACTTTCATTTAAGATTTATTTTAACTCGTTTAAGACTGTTCTTGTGAGGATATCTTGTGAGGATACTCGACAAAACGGACATTTTGGCATGTGTGTTGCACACGAATTGTAGGCTATATTGACTATTTAAACAGAGCCGTGAGGTTGACCATTTTATTTTGATAATGAACCGGCTGCGATGTCAAGATTGCAATGCTGGAATATGTTGTGTGCGTGTGAGGAGCCACCGGCACGATGGAATCATAGAAATATACTCCGTTATTTTGTTCAGGACATCATTCGAAACTGCAAAGTATTTATTTATATTTGTGTACACTCGCAATAAAACACAACATTGTGCTTTTGTAAAATAAAGAAAACAAACAAACTTGTTTGTGAGGCGGCGCGCCTTACAGAAATGATTTTTCTTTCGTTTTATTAATCTATTAATTGTTTAAATAGCCATGTTGCGCGTGTTTCTTTTATATAGGCTTATAGACTATGATTTTATGAAAACAAATTTTGTTTTTTAATTTAATTATATTTTCCTTAAATCATCCTGGCGACCCATTTTTTAAGGGTGGGTCGCGACCCAGGGTTTGAAAACCACTGGCCTATACGGTCCTACTAATTGTCAATCATTCTGATGATTCAATCAAACTTATTCAAAAAGTGGAGAGGGTGGGTCTTATCTAAAATCGGAAAGATCCTCCGCTATACCTTTAAATTTTTATTTTTTTAGAATGAAGTAAATAATAGACATTCAGATCCACATTCCATACCAGTCGGTGGCAGTAATGCACCATTTCGTTGTGTGCCAACCGCCAAAAAACTCAAGAAGAAGAAGTAGAAGAGAGAGAAAAATATCAAGATAGATAGAAATAAATAGTTTGAAGATAGATAGATAGATTTAGAATGGTAGTTTAATTGAGTCTAGGGCTTCAGGGAGTTTAGATTTGAGTTTTTGTGTTTGTGCACTAATGGGCCACCGTAGTCTTGGCTCAATTTGAGCAGTCTGCAATGTATGTATGTCTATGGGATTTTTATGATTTTTAATATTAATTTTTAAGAAAACTGTAAGTCAAATCAGTCTGAGAAGATATAGCAACTCAAGTCAGAACAGTCTGAAAGTCTGACTGAGTTTGGAGTTTGTAGAGTTAAAGCTCTAGGAGGAGTTAGAGTTGATCATTTTGGGTCAGAAGAATAATAATACGTTTAAATAGGATTTCAGTAAGTTGGCTTTCTCAAGCCAACTTAACAATGAGGCAATAGTGTTTAGTTCAAATAAAGTATCAAAAGCAAGTAGTCATATGGTTTTATAGAACAACAAATACATGATATAACCATCTTATCTTAACATTATAACTAACGCCTGCAGAGGGCGCCACTGTCCTGCTGATTATTACACTCTACAGCAGATCTAATCCTTAAATACTGGCCAAACATTTCATTTACATGTTCAGTTTATCTGTAATATTTGCCCACTTACGATAGAAATGCTACAGCGACTGTAATTTCTTCAAGAACATGTGGACTTCAAAACATGCAAACTCAGAGCGAGGGTTTAAACTTTTATTCTGAAATCGCGAGGAACAGTTCGCATATATTTAGAAACATATTGATGTATTCTCCTGTGTTGGTTTAGGTTTACAAATGATTTACCTTACACATCTGATGAAATGGCTCACATTCGTCTCTGACAGACCTCCATCTTCTCTTTCATATTAAAACATTCATTATATCGAGCCAAGATTCAGATATGAGTTTCTCCTGACAGCAAATGTGAACATGGGGCCAGTTCTCCTCTGGCCAACAAACCAACAGTGTATGATTATGAGGTGTCCATGAGGCGCTGACATCCTTATGTCATTATATTTTTCTTATATAACTTTTAGATTTCTTTTATTAAGTAATTTATAACTATTCTTAATTTGGTAAGATGTGTCAATTAGGTAGAAATCATTTATGGTTATATTTTGTGTGTGTATTTGTATGTATTGCCAATCCTTTGCCAATGTTCTAATGTTATTGTTATTCGAGGATTAATAAAATTCAACCCCAGCACAGTAGGTGGCGCTATGAACCTACAACCTTTGTTTGTTTGCTAATCATCAGTAATCGCATAAAAGAAGAAGAAACGCGGACGAACTTCAAAATTGATTATGATGGAGGAAGACCGCCACCGCCACCGCCACCCCGACCCCATATCCCAAGTATACGAAGTCGGCCAGAGGATGGGGAGTGCGGTGGCCTTCGTCGGGGAAGGCTATAATGGACCCCCAGGTAACACACATCTAGTGCTGAACTCTCTCAGCCGCTGCTGTTTCTGTGCGTTTACTACTGTCACCTGTTGATCAGTGAATCTGGAACCGGTAACACTAGTGTTGAGGCTCTCGCTGCATTGTCTAGTCACTCGGGGTTGCTTGTGTTGGCATGGTTACTTAAATCGTATCTTTGGTCAGTGGTATCTTGCGATTTGTTTATTTGATCTTTTTTAATTACTTTAAGTGTTTACTTGTCTTTATGCTTGGATTAGGCTAGTTTTTCTATAGTGTTTTTAAACCAGTCAAACGTTCCGTAAGTGTTCTTTAGTGTTCCGGCGACTCAAAACGGGGGTTGGAGGTAACGGAACAAACAAACAAACAAACAAAAAATAAATAAATAAATAATTACACTGCCTACGTAGCTTCTCTGCAGGGACAGCTCCAGAGAATTTTTAACGCATGTGCTGAGTGGGTGCAAGTCCATTGACGGGGAGCTGCGCAAAACTTGGCCACAAAATATTTAATATTCAGTTATGTTATGATCAGAATTAAAGTTTTAATTTTATTAAATTGAACAAGCGCAACATTCAGCATTCAATCAAATATTCTAAAAGATATAGGCTATTATTAATAATGTTATTTCAACACAATATCTCGTTATTTCGAAATAATATGTGTGTGTGCATCTGTAAATCCGGTGACGCGTGTATTGATTTTTATTAATAAAAAAAGTGTTTTCTCTAAAAGTGTCGACTCGGCTGCAAAGATGAAGTTGACGATCGCCATCTCCGTGTGAACGCGCTTATAGAGAGAAATGCACATAAATAAGTCTATACATAATCAGAAAGTAGCCTTTTTCTTTTTTCGTTTTGAATGATTTCGTTTAAAGACATTTCAAGCTTTGTGTATTTGATGTATTTGTCATGTCTGTGTGAGGCATACACTGAGTTTCGTCAAGTTAGGATGTGCTCCAGTTCACGTGCAATGCAAGTGAGCGCGCGGGCGCCTCCGTTATATTTGTTTCGTAGCCTATTAATTTTGTTTCGTAGCCTATTAATTAAATACAGGCAATTGGTTCATGAAAAATTGATTAAAATTGAGATACAATTTATACAAAACGAAATTCACTTTAAAGAAAGGCTTTCTACAAAACATCTTCAACTTCAACGGTCAAAATCATGTCTGACCCGCTCCATGTCTCATATTGCACATCCTATCTTACTCGGTCGTGCTGTTCACTTTTCATAAATCAACATAAATGGAAAAAAAATAACATTATAATATTTTAACAAATATGTAACTAAATGCGCTTTTTTAATGGCTACAACAGTAGGCCCATACTCTCTATTTGTACAACTTTCTGCACATTAATTTAATTATGAATTTTGCACACACAAGTTGAAAGGCATTTGTTCAAAACAAGTTCACGGATAATTGTGCGTGCATTTATTAATCATTATGATACTAAAATCCTAACAAATAGGCTATGCTATGTACAAAAAATCAGATGAGCCCATAATATGAACGCATTTACACGTTAAGCATTTTCCTCCTATAAAACCATTAGCCTAATGCTTAATGTGGCTTAATGCAGATTAGAATGTCGCCTTATTATGTCGAAATAACGAGATATTATGTCGATACTAGGCTACTGTGTCCACCGTGGTCTCCTTTTTGATCAGCGGAAACGATTTTTGCTTGTTTGGGATCTGACTGTGAAGCGTATTTTAAAAAGTTAAGCAAACTTTCCTGTCTTTTTGACATTTTTCCCCTGAATTTAAAATTCACATTTCATCCAGAGCAGTTTCTTCTCGCTTTGCAATGTTTTCGCTTTCTTCTCGATGTGCAATGTGTGCATAGGCTACACAGACCACAGACACAAAGGGCTCTCTCTCTCAAAAATGGTATTTATTTGCTGTGAGAAATAGAGTGGACCTCGGGTTCGGGTCGGGTTCGGGCTTAACATGTAAATGTAATTGTCGGGTCGGATCGGGTCGGGTCGGGTTAAATGATCGCGGGTTCGGGCTTCAGTTTAAAGCCCGTGCAGACCTCTACGCCAACACAGGAGAATACATCAATATGTTTCTAAATATATGCGAACTGTTCCTTGCGATTTCTAAATAAAAGTTTAAAGGGATCCTTTTTAACCCGCTTAGAAAAGCGCCACGTTTTATTTTGTGTCCCCATACTTGGTCGTATAACTACTCGTGTAACTGTTTTTAAATGGGGAAAACGTTGATGTGTTTGGTCACTTCATTGCTGTCAGATACCATTGGATATACTGGGCTAAGCTAAGTGCTATCAGAGTGTCACCGCGCGCTAGAGCGATTGAGTGCACGCACTGAGATGAGAGCGGTGTGTATCAACTCGTTTTAGTTAAGGGAATAACATCAGTTTAATATGAAAAACGGTGGAGTATCCCTTTAAACCCTCGCTCTGAGTTTGCATGTTTTGAAGTCCACATGTTCTTGAAGAAATTACAGTCGCTAGCATTTCTATCATAAGTGGTCAAATATTACAGATAAACTGAACGTGTAAATGAAATGTTTGTCCAGTATTTAAGGATTAGATCTGCTGTAGAGTGTAATAATCAGCAGGACAGTGGCGCCCTCTGCTGGCGTTAGTTATAATACATGTTAAGATAAGATGGTTATATCATGCATTTTAACAGTGTTGTTCTTTTGATACTTTATTTGAACTAAACACTATTGCCTCATTGTTATTTTATATATATTTATTACATGGTTTGTTTGAATTCTAATGTAGAATGCGGTTTGTTATTTCTTGCTAAAACACCGTTGCCATGAAAATTCATTTTAAAGTCTTTTGTTTGTGTTGGCCTATTTTTATTACCACAAAAAAATCGAAATAATTGACCAATTACTCTGCCAAAATAATCGTTAGTGACAGCCCTAATATTGATTATTTTACATCTCATAACATGTTATGATTTTATTGTAGGCCCTACGTGTTTTTTGCAGATCCCACTGATGAATGAAAACTGCTCCGTCTCTTTCCGTGTCAGTGTCTCTTATTTAGCCATCATTACAGTAGTCGTTTCTGCACCAATCAGATATGGCAAGGTACAGAGCGAGTTTAGTATTCGGAATAAATTAGAAGTTTAAAAATAAGGGGCGAAAGCGTTGAGACTTTGCTAGTGGTTAAACTGCTGCTGTCTATACGCTGTCTTGGCCAGACGCCACACATTGAATAATGCTGTGTTTCAAGGCTTTTAAATTATTCTAATTAAATTAATACTTGTGATTATTAAATACTCCAGGGCACTCATGTGGTGAAGTAAAAAGCCTTTCGTTAACTGAGCTAAATAATTAAAAACAATTAAAGGTGTAGATCTACGTGTTCCGGCGACAGCCTTTTCCAGGATACATATCAAGTCTTCATAAACAATATTAGTAATTAGTGGATCATCAGACAGCGGCTACTATAGCCTCTTAGCATAACTCAACTTAATCTGTAATAAATAAATGAAGAGTAATTAAAATTATACGTGTGTGTATATCACACATCACAGTTCTTGCTTTTGCTCTTTCGTTGGACCTATACAGAAATGTCCGCACTCAGTCTAACCTGTAAACATCATGAGGAATTGCAGTTAATAAAAGATTGGATTGCATCAATAAAAGTATTTATTCTCACCATGTTATCACAATGTCTAACCCCTCTGTAGGAGCCATTTATGTTCATTGTTTTTGTTTGGCTATATTTATATTAGTATTTGGACACTGGGTGCCGGTGATTAGATGCACATTGCTGTATATAGGGGGCATAGGTGACAGTAGTGGGAGCCACAGGTAGGGGGAGCGCACACAGTTCTCACCAGCAGAGCACGGATTACAGATCAGAGTACACGCAAACAACTGGAAACAAGATAAGAAATCAACTGGTATGTTCATCTGCTTGTACACTTTATTACAATAAACCACAAACCTCAACTGCAATAATCTCTGGAAAATCTGTGTGTGTCTGCGTAAAAACTTCACCCCTACCTGTGCATGATGGCAGAGCTATGGTTAAACTAGGATTGCCAAAACACCCTGCACATCTACAATTGGCAATGAGGAGTTTTTTTAATCCGCCAAGGAGGATGAAAACGGTTAGCTCTAAGAATAGTATTTCCATACGTTTAGTTTCCTAAAAATCAAAGTGTGTAGCTCAGCATAATCCTCCTTAGTTATTTTTAAATCAAGGAAATTAGTTTCAGACACTGAAACACAATAATAAGTATGGAGGAGATTCAAACTGTGCTGCAGTTATGTATTGGTTTACTAACGAGGTAATTAACAAAACAAAATAGACGAGCACTGATACTAAAGCGTGTTCCCACCCCTGCAAGTTCCTGAACTTTGAAGAAGTACCACCTCGTGAGCAGGGACTACCGGAGGGGGAAATATTGACCCGGAACTTCATTTAGACCCTGGTTCCTGCGGTGTAAACACATCGAGTACCAGCCCAAAGTTCTAGTTCCTGGGGAAAGTTCCTGCGGTGGAAACGCGGCTATACAAGCGTGTCAGGACTGATCACACACTGAGCTGTGTTTGTGTAGATGAACATGTTGTGCACAAAGAATACACTTATTATATTCTCCTTCCTCATCTTTCTCTCTGTCAGGTTCACGGTCCGGGTCCGCCTGGGGGAGAGGAGTTCCCTGAGGGGTCGGGAGAACCAGGAGGGCTGCAAGGGAGGCAGCGGCCCGGAGAGCTCTGAGGCGGCTGGAGAGGAGAGGGTCTCTGCCGGAGAGGGTGAGAGAACGACTGACACCACAGAAAGAGTGTGATGACCGAGAGAGGAACAGGAGGAGAAAGTAGTCTCTAATATTAGGGATGAAACAGGGTCTATTAGGGCTGATAATTACACCAACGGTCCCCTTCAGATGATATTCTATTAATCTGTGAACCGTCACCAGTGATTGTAATCTAGTCTCTGTGAAAGATGATTGACACTGACAGCTAGTGAAGAGCATGAGGGTTTAGTTCACAGCAGAGACTCTTTCAGAAACAGAGAAATGCACTAATAGTGCTAAAACTACTCCGACTAGTAGCCATCAGTGTCTGGGACTGTTTTCCATTGTTATTCCAGGTAAAACAGACGAGACGCACCGCAGTAAACCTGTAGCGACCCGTATGGCTTCTAGAGGAGACGCTTCAGCCGTTTAATACAGAACTAGAGTCAGGCGTTCACTAACACACGCTTTCATTCCCGTCTGCTTCATTTTCTGTGTGTCACATGATCTAATCTCGAGTCTCTCTCTGTCCTGGCAGAGACTCAGAGGACGGCCGACACTGCAGGACTTCACCGTCACTCCCTCTCTGGCCTGGAGCTGCAGGTGATGGAGCGGAAGAGAGGAGCCCCCAATACCAGGAGGTACACACACACTCCCTCACTCACACACACACACACACACACACACTCACTCTCTCCCTCACTCACACACACACTCACACACACACACACACACACACACACACACACACACACACTCTCTCCCTCACTCTCACACACACACACACACTCTCTCCCACACACACACACACACACACACTCTCTCCCACACACACTCACACACACACACTCTTTCCCACACACACGCCCTCACACACACGCCCTCACACACACTCCCTCACACACACACACTCCCTCCCTCCCTGACTGACTCACTCCCTCACACACACTCCCTCACACACACTCCCTCTCCCTCACACACACTCACTCACACTCACGCAATTTTTGTCTTGGTTAGTTGGGGACATTTAATTTAATATTCAACAATATTATTGATCTCCTGCATTGACAATATCATACAAGAACTGAACTGAGCTGGACGATGACATCACGGTTTTCTCCAGAGCGGATATATATATATGAATATGAATAATTTTTTTTACCATCACTGAGCTTACTTAAGCTGGACTGTGACGCTTTTTTCCTCTGGAAACAAACTTTGTTGCATTATTTTCCTGTTATCTCTGTAAAGCTGCTTTGAAACACTCTGTATTGTTAAAAGTGCTATATAAAGAAAGGAGAACTTAACACTCTCACATCTGGACTTCATCTCATTGTGTCCTCACTGTCATGTCATCCACTCTTCTCACGGTCTCTCAGCTTCCTCTCCTGGGTAACATTGGAGGGCCGCTCTTTCCCCCCCATGAGCGGCTCCACGAGGAGACAGGCCAGAGAGGAGGCGGCCCAGGCAGCCGTGGCCGTCCTCATCGCTGAGGCTGAGTGGGAGAGGATAGGCGCTCAGGTACACACACACACACACACACACACACACACACACACGATGTATCGTTTTAGCATTGATATCGCCGTGTGCGATGTCCAGAATAGGGATCGTAGTTGATCCGTACAGGCCAGCTGCTTCCGTTCAGAACGCATGTGGTTTAAAATTTGCACAAGTTTTTAAGTTGAGTCGGGCATAAAGAGCAAGAAGACTCGTGCGCTGTTTTCTGTGTGCTGAGAGCACGTGAACGCCATATTCAGTTCTCTTTCTCTTGAGCTTTAACAGACACGTGTATGCAAAATTAAGTCAAAATGCCCGTCCCAGAGAGAATCCTCGTAAACAGCCGATATGTGCTGCAAACAATTGAGAAAGAAAAGATATATTGTCAACACCAGCATCAGCTATCAATATCAAGATGATTTAGCATTTCCAATTTATGTATCTTATTATTATTATTAGGGAAGGCCTAGGCTACTTTTATTATTAAATTGATAGGCTATTATAATTAATTTGCCACGCAATAATTTCATAGCGCATCACCGCATAACGAACGCGCTGTGAGGAAACACTGAGTTTAGGGCAATCGGTTCGTAGCTGTGCTTCAGCTGTGCGATATAGTCACGAGGACCGACCACAGTTTCTGACATGCCAGAAATTCATCCGACCATCCGATTGCTCGTCGGGAGAGGTTAATCGCCTCTCGTTTCCCCCGTACACTGCACAAACACTGCACGACAAACGAACCACGGCAAAGCTGAAAATCGGCCCGATCCTAAAAAGAGTTGCACGAGTCAGAATTCTGCTCAAAATCAAATGAAAATCGCAGTGTGTGCCCGCCTTTAGTGTCACTGATGGTGATCTGACAACAAAAGAGAAAGATTTTGTGGCTTTAACAAAGATAATTCAAATTCTCTCACTCTCACGAAACAGTGATGTGTCATTGAACTGCACAGACGCTCAGCTACACACACACACACACACACACACACACACACACACACACACACACACACACACACACACACACACACACACACACACACACACACACACGCTCTGCTAAAGCTTTTCTCTGTGTAAATGCTGAAATCTGCTGCATGTGTGT
This sequence comes from Vimba vimba, assembly GCA_022828995.1. NCBI lineage: Eukaryota > Metazoa > Chordata > Actinopteri > Cypriniformes > Leuciscidae > Vimba > Vimba vimba. The sequence goes on along the minus strand of CM040841.1, from coordinate 28,330,051 downwards.
CATTCACTCCGGAAAGTTCAGCGTCATCTCAGACACGCGTCACATGGTAACGTTTTCCCCGTAGGAGCAAAAGTGCAGCTCACCTGTTCAGTCCACATGTGTTTATTTAGAGCAACAACTGCACACATCTGCATCACACTAACTACACCAACCCTGATCCTGAAGCTTTGAATCTGCTCTCAGAAACACATTTCACACTGAAGCTTGATTCCTTTCCCCATTAACACCTGGTCAAGTCAAGTCATCTTCATTTATAGAGTGTTTTTAACAATGTAGATTGTTTCAAAGCGGTTTTACGGTAATAAACGGATCATTTAAGGTACCAGAGATTGTTTTGGCTTTATAGCGGTTCTTGAATAATGTTATTTCCAGCTAAAGTTAGTTTTGATTGATTCACTTCTGGCGAAAGGATCATTTGTTATTAAATTAGAGGCCACTAAGACGACTCCATTCCCTCTACACAGACTTTAAACGCGAACCTGGGATAAACGCTGATGGCGCTCACTTGCGCATTAAGAATTAATTCTGTCGTTATGTGCGTTTGAATATACTGTATGTGCACAGGTAATTCCCTACAAACCAAGCCTTAAACTACTTGTCTGGCCTTAAAATTTTGATACAGAATTTTATCACTTCGGGGTAGATGCGCAAAATCAAAATTTTCCTGACGACGCTTTATCTGTAGAGTGGGAAAGGGATCCTCCATAGGGAGAGGCTAGTTGGCACTTCAGCACTGCGTTGGATCGGGTCCAGGCGAAGCTCCTAGTCAGATCTGGATACGGCCTGGATCCGGCAGGCTGCGGGAAAACCTCGGGATAAACAGAGACACTAATATTAGCGTAGATGCCATTCTTCTTATGATGTGACGAGTACATCAGGATTTATGGGAAGTGTTCCCGGTTCCGGCTGACCTAATCTATGCAGCCTAACATTGAATTATAGAAGTCTATAATGTGTTATGTGAATGCTAGGTCAAAGAGATGTGTCTTTAATCTGGCTTTGAACTGACAGTGTGTGTCTGCTTCCCGGACAATGGTAGGAAGACTGTTCCAGAGTTTTGGTGCTAAATAGGAAAAGGATCTGCCGCCAGCAGTCGATTTAGATATTCTAGGTATTATTAACTGGCCGGAATTTTGAGATCGCAATAGACGTGAAGGACTATAATGCGTTAAGAGCTCGCTCAAGCACTGCGGAGATAAACCATTCAGTGCTTTGTAAGTGATCAGCAATATTTTAAAATTGTATGCGATGTTTAATAGGGAGCCAATGCAGTGTTGACAGAACCGGGCTAATATGGTCATACTTCCTGGTTCTGGTAAGAACTCGAGCTGCTGCGTTTTGGACCAGCTGTAGTTTGTTTATTAAGCGTGCAGGGCAACCACCCAGTAGAGCATTACAGTAATCTAGCCTTGAGCTCATGAACTAACTGTTCCGCATTTGTCAATGAGAGCATATGACTTAATTTAGATATATTTTTAAGATGGAAAAATACGGTTTTACAGATACTGGACACGTGACTTTCAAATGAAAGATTGGTATCAAAGAGCACACACACACACACACACACACACACACACACACACACACACACACACACACACACACACACACACCCAGGTTCCTAACCGATGACGAAGACTTAACAGAGCAGCCATCAAGTGTTAGACAGTATTCTAGGTTATTACGTGAGGAAGTTTTTTGTCCAATAATTAGAATCTCTGTTTTTTCAGAGTTTAGTAGGAAATTACGAGTCATCCAGTTTTTATATCAGCTGTGCATTCTGTTAATCTTGTGAATTGGTAGGTTTCCTCAGACCCCGCAGCAGGACCCGACCTCCAGTAGCACCCGGACCCCCCGCCCCCCGCAGCAGGACCCGACCTCCAGTAGCACCCGGACCCCCCGCAGCACCCGGACCCCCAGCACCCCGCAGCAGGACCCCGACCCCCCGCACCCCCCGCACCCCGCAGCAGGACCCCGACCCCCCGCACCCCCCGGACCCCCGCAGCAGGACCCCGACCCCCCGGACCCCCGCAGCAGGACCCGACCCCCCGCAGCACCCGGACCCCCTGCAGCACCCGGAACCCCTGCAGCACCCGGACCCCAGCAGCTCAAGGATCAAGGTTCAAGGTTATTATCATTAAGAATATTAATTTCTTTCAGCAGAGTCTTGTATACTCAGAAACAAACTCAGATGTTTGTTCATCCTGTGGTATGATTCATCTTCTGCTGTGCAAATTATTCACTTGTGTTTCAATTTAATTTTCAGATGGAAGAAGATGATTTTTATTTTTAAATAAAAAATATTTAAAAAAAAATCTGACCCCCCGCAGCACCCGGACCCCGCAGCAGGACCCGACCTCCAGTAGCACCCGGACCCCCCGCAGCACCCGGACCCCCAGCACCCCGCAGCACGACCCCGACCCCCCGCACCCCCCGGACCCCGCAGCAGGACCCCGACCCCCCCCCCCGCAGCACCCGGACCCCCAGCACCCCGCAGCAGGACCCCGACCCCCCCGCACCCCCCGGACCCCGCAGCAGGACCCCGACCCCCCCGCAGCACCCGGACCCCGCAGCAGGACCCGACCTCCAGTAGCACCCGGAACCCCCGCAGCACCCGGACCCCCAGCAGCACCCGGACCCCCGCAGCACCCGGACCCCAGCAGCTCAAGGATCAAGGTTATTATCATTAAGAATATTAATTTCTTTCAGCAGAGTCTTGTATACTCAGAAACAAACTCAGATGTTTGTTCATCCTGTGGTATGATTCATCTTCTGCTGTGCAAATTATTCACTTGTTTCAATTTAATTTTCAGATGGAGGAAGATTTTTATTTTTAAATAAAAAATATTTAAAAAAAAATCTGTTTATACTTTTTTGTTTTCAATACTTTGTGAATTTGCTGAAGGAACCATTATATTTTTCTCATATATGTGTATATACATATACATATACATATACATATACATACACGCATACAGTGTGTGCAGAATTATTAGGCACGTTGATTTTCTGATCATATTTTATTTCCAGGCACATTTTGCCAATTCCAAACCATATTAATCTTAATAACTACTATTAATTTTGTATTTAATCATTTATAAGTGATGTATAATTGTTCATGAAGGTTGGAAATGATAAACGCCTTATATTCATGCCGAATTATTAGGCAAGTTTTCGTTTACAGATAAAATAAGCCAAAAAAGAGATTTAACTAAGACTGAAAAGTCAAAAATTATTAAATGCCCATGAGAAGAATGCAATAATAATGCAATACTAGAGATTGCAGTTAAGGCATGACCATTGGACAGTGAAATGCTCATTAGGTCAGCAGGGTCAGACAAATACAGGTGGAGAAGAAAAGACATGTTAACTGCAAAAGAATTAAGAATTAAGGTGAAGAATTAAGTGTGAAACCATCAGGAACCCTTTAGTCTTCAGCATCACCATTTTCCAGAACTGAAACCTACATGGAGTCTCCAGAAGAGCAAGGTGTCAGGGTCTCAGAGACTTGGGTTAGGTAAAGAATCCTAAAAATGACCCCCACTTAATAAGAATCACAAGCTGAAGTGTTGTGAAATACATGAAGACTGTTTTTTTTATAGGCTTTACAGACGGACTAAAAATTAACTCCCAAAACCTATTAAAACGTATTCTGGAAGATGAATACGAATAGTTCTTCAAATAGTGGTAGAAGAGGATGTGGTGCTGGTCCTTCAAGAGTCACTCTCAATCTGTCCGTATGTACGTACGCATGTACCAGAGTTTCTGCTAGAAAAAAATGGTGCCGTTCAAAGTGACCGGCAGAGTTTTAGTTTTCCGGACATTTTGATGATATGCCGGTCAAATAGGCCTATCGCCTCTTAAATTAGTCAAGTTGAGGAAAACTGGAGGCAGGCTATGTAACTTAAATGACATAATCAGGCCGTATAGAATGCAACATGTTTATTAGCCTAACTTTCAAATAGACAGAAAAAAAACACGAACGACCGATTGGCGTCAATCAACGCCAATTGTTTTTACTATGGTTTCACATTCATAGTTAAACAAACCAATCCCCCTTCCCCACATAAAATATCTGAAGCCTATTGTTTTTACTCAAGCGAACTTCCAGTGTCTCTCCGCAACTTGCAATGCGCATAAGCCGCGTAACCTTGTTCTCCGCAAGGCGACTTCGCTGCTTCGTCTTGATCCGATTCTGCAGCGAGAACCCCCTCTCTGCAGGAACACTCGAGACCGTACGTTTCTTCATTCGGATCTATTTGTGATCCATTCCATTCTAAACAAACAACGCAGTTTATATGGTTCGTCCTTGTTTCATTATTCATTAAGATAATGATTAATAAATGCACGCATAATTATCAGTGAACTTGATAAATGTTGCAGATATGTTTTGCTATGCACAAACAAAATGCCTTTCAACTTATGTGTGCAAAATTCAGAATAAAATGAATGTGCAGCAATTTGTACAAATAGAGAGTATGTCTATACGTGTTTTAGCCATTAAATAAGCTCATTTAGTTTAATATTTGTTAAAATATTATAATGTTATGTTTTAATTTATGTTGATTATGAAAAGTAAACTGCACGCACGAGTAAGATAGGATGCGCAATATTGAGAGATGATTTTGACCACTTAATTAAGTTTTTTGTTTTGTAGAAAGCCTTTTTTGAAGTGAATTTCGTTTTGTATAAATTGTATCTTAATTTTAATAATTTTTTTTAATCAACCAATTGCCTGGATTTTAGCAAGTAGACGATAGGCCTAATCATGACGATGCCCGCGCGGTCACTTGCATTGCTGGAGCGCATCTCATCCTAATTTAATGAAACTCTAGCGTAGGCCTCACCCTCACAGACATGAAATAAGAAATCTTGAAATGTCTTTTTAACAATTTAAAACGAAAAGAAATAGGCTACACTCTGATTATGTAATCCATGATGTGCATTTCTCTCTATAGGCGCGTTCAGAGATGGCGATCGTCAACTTCATATTTACAGCTGTTGTTGCTGTTAATAAACTAAAAAAATAATAGGCCTATAATTTTATTAAACAGTAAATTAAATGAAATTGTAATTGTATTAAAAAAACCAACTAAAAAACAAAACTCCTGTTTAAGTTTTTTTTTAACCTATGCTAATATACGCATTAAATTCAGGTAGGCTACTGAGTCACTGTCCTCAGTGCCCAGAAAAGCGCTGAAACTGAGATGAAGGGGAACCCGTTTTTATTTATTTTTTGGCTTATTTTAACTGGCCCATCCAGTTTTCTGGAGGCCCACCTACAATCAAAATCCTGGCGCCGCTAGTGCTTCGCAGCGTCTGATATCAAGAAATAACAGACCGCATTCCACATTGGAATTCAGCCAAGCCATGTAATAATGTTTAATAACTTTCAAACGGTAAAGCCTGTTGCTTTATAACATAGCCAAAGGTAGGTGTATTTTTGCTTTATACATTTTAGGCTTATTCTCAAATTCAGATTGTGTTAGGGGGGTGGGATTATTAGCCAATTTTAATCGGACAATTTGACCGGAGAGATTTAATTTTTTTTCGGCCAATGTCCGGCAATTACCGGACAACGGAAACCCTGGTATGTACGTAGCTGTTCCAATGTTGGCTATATTCAAACTAATGAATACATATGATAAAATGTAGGCCTATAGAAAGAGTACACTTGAAATATTGTTAAAATTGTAATTATTGTTGTAATTGTAACCTTTTTAATAAAATAGCAAAACATATTTACAAGATAGATGTAGGCAAAATCTTAAATGGTCAATATAAGTCTTCTAAATATATCTTTTGTCCTTGCATTCATTCTTGTGGCTGAAGTGTCACACCTGAATGAATGGCTCATTATGCAGAGACATTACGCATAATGGGTGGGACATTGTATTTTCAGGTGTAAACCACTCCTCGTTCACGCCCCCCTCGCATATTGGCTTTCCAAGCAAAACCTGTTTTACACAATTTAAATCAATGTATTGTTTTATTTGAACGATTAGGCAGGATGATTTTCACATCATTTTGAAGCCAGAACTCAAAGCGACAACATTCATTAGTCAAAAGTCTTGATGACACATATTTAGTATGTGTTTTGTTGTCTTATTTCAGCAACTTTCATTTTAATTTTTTTTCAATAACCATGCATAAACATTATTCTCTTAAAAATTCAAACATATACATGCATGTTGATCACATATTATGGTAGCCCTGTTTGTGCTATATAGAGTGAATTTACACCTTTGCCATTAACGTGTCCAAGGAAAATGGATAACTTAACTCTCTACCCAGCAAAGAGGAGCCAACATCTTCTGTATGCAAGAATCCTGGATTGTGGACATTCTAGGCCGCCCCCAGGTAAACTTGATCAAACAGCATCTAGATCATTCCCCCGGGTTGTGAATCTTTTGATGATAATACTTCTGGCTGGTGATGTTGAGCAAAACTCTGGACCTGTTTTAAGTCCTGTGCTACAGCTACAGCTGTTCCCTGGGCTAATACCACCTCTGCTACCTGGGTTACAGCAGCTCCCTGGGCTAATACCACCTCTGCTACCTGGGCTACAGCAGCTCCGTGGGCTAATACCACCTCTGCTACCTGGGCTACAGCAGCTCTCTGGGTTAACACCACCTCTGCTGCCTGGGCTACAGCAGCTTCCTGGGCTAATACCACCTCTGCTGCCTGGGCTACAGCAGCTTCCTGGGCTAATACCACCTCTGCTACCTGGGTTACAGCAGCTCCCTGGGCTAATACCACCTCTGCTACCTGGGCTACAGCAGCTCTCTGGGTTAACACCACCTCTGCTGCCTGGGCTACAGCAGCTTCCTGGGCTAATACCACCTCTGCTGCCTGGGCTACAGCAGCTCCCTGGGCTAATACCACCTCTGCTGCCTGGGCTACAGCAGCTTCCTGGGCTAATACCACCTCTGCTGCCTGGGCTACAGCAGCTCCCTGGGCTAACACCACCACTGCTGCCTGGGCTACAGCAGCTTCCTGGGCTGACACCACCTCTGCTGCCTGGGCTACAGCAGCTTCCTGGGCTAATTCCACCTCTGCTACCTGGGCTACAGCAGCTCCCTGGGCTAATACCATCACTGTTATCTGGGCTACAGCAGCTTCCTGGGCTAACACCACCACTGCTGCCTGGGCTACAGCAGCTCCCTGGGCTAACACCACCACTGCTGCCGGGCTACAGCAGCTTCCTGGGCTGACACCACCTCTGCTGCCTGGGCTACAGCAGCTTCCTGGGCTAATTCCACCTCTGCTACCTGGGCTACAGCAGCTCCCTGGGCTAATACCATCACTGTTATCTGGGCTACAGCAGCTCTCTGGGCTAATACCACCTCTGCTACCTGGGTTACAGCAGCTCCCTGGGCTAATACCACCTCTGCTACCTGGGCTACAGCAGCTCTCTGGGTTAACACCACCTCTGCTGCCGGGGCTACAGCAGCTCCCTGGGCTAATACCATCACTGTTATCTGGGCTACAGCAGCTCTCTGGGCTAATACCACCTCTGCTACCTGGGTTACAGCAGCTCCCTGGGCTAATACCACCTCTGCTACCTGGGCTACAGCAGCTCTCTGGGTTAACACCACCTCTGCTGCCTGGGCTACAGCAGCTTCCTGGGCTAATACCACCTCTGCTGCCTGGGCTACAGCAGCTTCCTGGGCTAATTCCACCTCTGCTACCTGGGCTACAGCAGCTCCCTGGGCTAATACCATCACTGTTATCTGGGCTACAGCAGCTTCCTGGGCTAACACCACCACTGCTGCCTGGGCTACAGCAGCTCCCTGGGCTAACACCACCACTGCTGCCGGGCTACAGCAGCTTCCTGGGCTGACACCACCTCTGCTGCCTGGGCTACAGCAGCTTCCTGGGCTAATTCCACCTCTGCTACCTGGGCTACAGCAGCTCCCTGGGCTAATACCATCACTGTTATCTGGGCTACAGCAGCTCTCTGGGCTAATACCACCTCTGCTACCTGGGTTACAGCAGCTCCCTGGGCTAATACCACCTCTGCTACCTGGGCTACAGCAGCTCTCTGGGTTAACACCACCTCTGCTGCCGGGGCTACAGCAGCTCCCTGGGCTAATACCATCACTGTTATCTGGGCTACAGCAGCTCTCTGGGCTAATACCACCTCTGCTACCTGGGTTACAGCAGCTCCCTGGGCTAATACCACCTCTGCTACCTGGGCTACAGCAGCTCTCTGGGTTAACACCACCTCTGCTGCCTGGGCTACAGCAGCTTCCTGGGCTAATACCACCTCTGCTACCTGGGCTACAGCAGCTTCCTGGGCTAATACCACCTCTGCTACCTGGGTTACAGCAGCTCCCTGGGCTAATACCATCACTGTTATCTGGGCTACAGCAGCTCTCTGGGCTAATACCACCTCTGCTGCCTGGGCTACAGCAGCTTCCTGGGCTAATACCACCTCTGCTACCTGGGTTACAGCAGCTCCCTGGGCTAACACCACCTCTGCTACCTGGGCTACAGCAGCTCTCTGGGTTAACACCACCACTGCTGCCTGGGCTACAGCAGCTCCCTGGGCTAACACCACCACTGCTGCCTGGGCTACAGCAGCTCCCTGGGCTAACACCACCACTGCTGCCTGGGCTACAGCAGCTCCCTGGGCTAACACCACCACTGCTGCCTGGGCTACAGCAGCTCCCTGGGCTAATACCACCTCTGCTGCCTGGGCTACAGCAGCTTCCTGGGCTAATACCACCACTGTTATCTGGGCTACAGCAGCTCTCTGGGCTAATACCACCTCTGCTGCCTGGGCTACAGCAGCTTCCTGGGCTAATACCACCTCTGCTGCCTGGGCTACAGCAGCTTCCTGGGCTGACACCACCTCTGCTGCCTGGGCTACAGCAGCTTCCTGGGCTGACACCACCTCTGCTGCCTGGGCTACAGCAGCTTCCTGGGCTGACACCACCTCTGCTACCTGGGTTACAGCAGATTCCTGGGCTAATACCATCACTGTTATCTGGGCTACAGCAGCTCTCTGGGCTAATACCACCTCTGCTGCCTGGGCTACAGCAGCTTCCTGGGCTAATACCACCTCTGCTGCCTGGGCTACAGCAGCTTCCTGGGCTAATACCACCTCTGCTACCTGGGTTACAGCAGCTCCCTGGGCTAATACCACCTCTGCTACCTGGGCTACAGCAGCTCTCTGGGTTAACACCACCTCTGCTGCCTGGGCTACAGCAGCTCCCTGGGCTAACACCACCACTGCTGCCTGGGCTACAGCAGCTCCCTGGGCTAATACCACCTCTGCTGCCTGGGCTACAGCAGCTTCCTGGGCTAATACCAGCACTGTTATCTGGGCTACAGCAGCTCTCTGGGCTAATACCACCTCTGCTGCCTGGGCTACAGCAGCTCCCTGGGCTAACACCACCACTGTTATCTGGGCTACAGCAGCTCCCTGGGCTAACACCACCACTGCTATCTGGGCTACAGCAGCTCCCTGGGCTAACACCACCTCTGCTATCTGGGCTACAGCAGCTCCCTGGGCTAATACCACCACTGTTATCTGGGCTACAGCAGTTTCTTTGGTTAATACCACCTCTGCTACCTGGGCAGCTCCTTGGGTTAACCCCCAGAGGTCGACGGTATCGCCGGCGATACCAGCTCGCTTTTTTTTTATCAGTGTAAAAGAAACTCCAAAAGTTTTTCCATAGGAGTTTCATACATCAATCGATTCTGTTAAATGTGTATTATTTTTGTGTATACTCACAATAAAAACAAAGTGTTTTGCTTTTTGCCAAATAAAGAACAATAAACACAAAGCGAGTTCTGCCTTCTCTCTGCCAGTGAAGTCCATTCTGAAACGCGTCTGAAAATGAACTGCAACTCAGCGAATACTCAGTCAAACAGACATACAGACACACAGGCATGAAGCTTGAATTCTCTACTTTTAATGAAGTAATTTATATAAAAAACAAATATTCACAGTTCATGTAATCTGTAAGAAAAGAGCGAGATGTCAGTCGTTCTCATCTCATCTAATTACTTTTAATGTGACTCCGCCCTCGGAGAGCGCGCGCTATTCAAACGCAAATGGCTGAGGCGATCCGTGCACGGACTGTGAACGCCCTCATACCAGCTCGAGAAAACAAGTTGAATCAGATCATTGTAGCCTACTTGTTTTCACCGCCTCACAGCGCTGTGAGGAATAATAATAATGGAAAATGTCCCTCAGAAGTGTGGGTATATCGAGTGAGCTGAGCAATGGTGTAGTAAGTTTTTTTCTGTTTCTGTTTATGAATGAATGAACTGTATAGATGCGCGCTGTTTACCACAGCTCACAAAAAGACCGTTTTAATTTAAATCGCGTGTGTGAATGAATGTTGATGTTTTAGCAAACTGTATTGCTATACTGAGATGAGTAAAATTGACTGAAATATGTTGAAATAAAGTGTCTAGGTTTTGACATAAATGCAAATATAAATGTAATTTTACAAAATATTATCGATTTTCAAATACTGCTGTATTGAATGAACAGCTTTTAGCAAACTCTATTGCTATACTGAGATGAGGAAAAATATCAAAAATTATCAAAAATAAAGTCATCAAATAATACGTTTTGTATACTTTAGTTTTTAAAAAGAAAGATTACACTTGAATTGTTGTAATTGTAACTTGTAACTAATTTGTATTGTGTTTTATTAGTGACAAATTTGGGGAGAGGATAAATATTCCAAAACTGAAAATACAGTATGAGAATTAACTGCACAATTACTAGACATGTTTACCTTGGATATTATACAATTTGCAAGCACAATTTGTGAAAAAAATAAAATAAAATTGCGATGCCTCCAACTGTGAACCAGTTTGGTAGTGTGTGTATATACATACATATATATATATGTATGTATGTATGTATGTATGTATGTGTGTGTGTGTGTGTGTATATATATATGAAGAGTTCAGATGCAAAAGCCTCTAAATGCCATCTGAAATTTTCTTCTAGAATGATCATTTTTATGAAGCTTGTATATTTAAGTTAGCTATAGGTGACACACCTGAATGAATGGCTCATTAAGTATGCAGGGGCATTGTCTCATCAGGTGTGAACCACTAAATATGCATGATCGTTTACGCCGCATCCGCATATTGGCTTTCCAAACTAAAAGTGTTTCGCAAAACTTAAATCAATGTATCGTTTTATGTGAATGAATAGGCAGGATGATTTTCACATCATTTTGAAGAAAAAACACTAGGCGAGGACATCAATTAGTCAAAAGTCTTATTGACACATATTTAGTATGTGTTTTGTGGCCTTATTTAAGAAACTTTCATTTTTAGTTTTTTCAATAACCATGCATAAACAACATTCTCTCAAAAATGAAAACATGTACATGCATGGGGCTCACATATTATGGTAGTCCTGTTTGTGCTAAATAGAGTGTAATTTTTTTTTTGCCATTGATATGTTTATAAGCAACTGAAAAAAGCACAAATGTCAGGGCATGTCAGAACATCTCAAGGACCCCAAAAACACCCCAGACTCCAGAGGGTTAATTCCACCACTGCAGGACCCTATTACAACTAAACCCAGTATGTCACCACAACCCATTACACCCATGCGTACACAGAGGAACCCTGTATTTAAAAAACATCGATCATGCAAGTTATTTCAGACTCTTAATCGAGCCAGAACTATATATGGGATCCACAGTGTAAAAACAAAGGGCTCTTAGGTGGCCATCTGAACATACACAGTATAGCCCCTAAGAGGGAACAATTGGAGCATCTTCTTATTAACGCAAATGTAGATTTCATGGGACTTTCAGAAACTTGGCTTAAACCCTCTTCCCCACAATTAGTGGTATCATTACAAGGCTACGATGTATTTAGAAAGGATAGGCATCAATGAAAGGGGGAGGGGTGTTACTGTATATGAAGGACTCTCTAAAATGTACACAAATAATTTGGCCTAATGAAATCCCAATTGAATGTGTTTGAGTTAAAGTGTCACTCTCAGCAGAAATGTAATTTACTGTTTTATGTCTTTATCGCCCACCTTCAGCAAAAGTAGATTTTTATGATCAATTTAAGGCACTCCTGAGTTGCTGTGACTTTAATAATGAGGTTATTCTAATGGGAGACTTAAATGTAAATTGGGACAACAAAAGTGATAGAAAGAAACTGAAAGAAATTACAGATAATTTTGGACTAACACAAATGATCAGTGATCCAACTAGAATAACAAATCGTTCTAAAACTTTAATAGACCAGGGGCCATATTCACAAAGCATTTTATTTTACCACTAGGAGTACTCCTAAATCGCACTAAAAGATTTTAGCTAGGAGTTTTCTCTTAAAAGTTATTCACAACGCCTTTCAGACCTACTCTTAGTAAAGAAAAATGACAACTCCTAAACTAAGAGTGAGTCTTCGTTGCTATGGATGACGTCATTACTCATGCACGAGCTTGACTGAAGTGACCACCATGATTGGCTGATGATTGTAACGCGGGAATGATTCCAAACACCTCCCCTACGATGATGAGTGACAGGTGACAGGTCTGAGAATGCGTGCGCTACACAAGTAGTGCGAAGAACGGAAGATGATGAATAACTGAATAAATAGCCTAAATGAATAAAGAGTAAGGCAAAACAAATAGCCTAGTAGCCTAATGAAACATATGGATTGATGCAATATCTTTGCAACATTATTGAATTAATCTGTCACTATATGCCACTGCCTACGTTTGCAAAGAGAAGAACATTTTAATTTGATTCACAATGAAACGTTACAATTTACCTTACATGCAATGAGTAGCCTAGTTTTGGTTGTTGTTGGTGGCGTTATTGCATAGATATGCCTACAATGCAAAATTGTTCCCTCGCGATTGGAAGCTCTTGTAGCCGCCGCATACGCATTTCAAAACATCGCAACGATCTCTAAATTGAAAAGTTTAAAAGCAAGGGATGTGTTTGGATTTTATGCTAATCTTCTGAAGCATTATAAATCGTGTATCTTGGTGCCTGTGACCCATCTTATTATCAATCACGCAGGCAGTCGTCCCTTTGAGTTGGAAGATGGCAAATGTCATACCAATATATATCAAACCTGCTGTAATATATAATAAATCGGGTGATAAATTAAACCCTGCTAATTATCGACCTATCAGCATACTCCCTTTCTTCTCAAAGATAGCAGAAAAGTGGGTCGCTAACTCTATCATTGCACATCTTAATGTTTCCAATCCGGGTTTGCACCCTATGCAATTCGGATTTTGATCTCTTCACTCAACTGAAACGGCTGTCTGTGTTTTTGTTGAGAAGGTGAAGTCTTATTTAGACAAAAACAGTTATGTTGTGGCTGTTTTTGTTGACTTTAAGCGTGCGTTTGATACTGTGAATCACCTTATGCTCCTGTCTAGACTGTCAACATTTAACTTTAGCAATCAAACCGTTAAATGGATACAGTCTTATCTATCAGATAGAAAACAATGCGTGCAAATAAAGAATAGTAAGTCACTCTATCTTCACTATACGCAAGGTGTCCCTCAGGGATCAATTTTAGGTCCCCTGCTATTTTCACTCTATGTAAATAACTTGCCCAATGTGTGCAAAAATGTGGACACGATTATGTATGCAGACGATATGGTAATTTTTACACAAGCCAAAAGTGCTGATGATGCAGCCCATCAGCTTTCATTAGCCTTAAATGACTTACAAAAATGTCTGAATGATTCATGCTTGTGCCTTAAATGTTAAAAGACCGTATCAATGTTTTTTAGTAAACCTAAAACAACCGTGGGCGCAGTAAAAGTTTGCATGGGTGGACAAGAATTAATTAATGTTGAGGAAGTTAAGTATTTGGGAGTGCTAATAGCCTCGAAATTATCCTTTAAAAAACATGTTAAAAAAGTAGTGAAAACTGTAAATGTTAATATACAGAACTTTAGACATATTCGTACATCATTAACGGATACAGCAGCGATTACATTCCTGCACTCTATGATACTGGCTCACATTGAGTACTGTATCACAAGTTGGTCCTATACGAGTCATGCTGCTATTGGGCCAATCGAAGTATGTTACAAAAGAGCATTGAAAATATTAGACAAGAAACCTTCGTCATATCACCATTGTCAAATTTAGATAAATGTAATTTTTAAAATTTTGCTAATTTCAAATAATTTAAATCAGCCCGTCTAATCTACTGTCACGGTGTGGGTTTTGTGTCTTGTTCTTGTCTGTCATGTGTTCCCTGTCTTCATGTTTAGCTGTCTCCTGTTATGTTGATTATTCTTCCCAGGTGTCTCTGATTAGCCACGCCCCCTTGTTATCTTGTTTAGCTTGTCTGTCTGTGTATTTAAGCCCTGTGTTTAGTTTAGTCTTCGTCAGTTCTTGTATATTGTTGCTCCATGTTGGTTGTTCTGTTCCCTGAGTCTCAGTCCTGAGTTTGTGCTTGTATATGTGAAGTTTTGAGTTTATTTAATAAAAGAATACTGCACGTGGATCCTGCTTCCTCCTCTGCTTCAACCAATACGTAACAGAAGAACTGACCACATAATGGATCCAGCAGTACGCCTCATTCGACTCCGTCAAGGTAACCGACCACTCGAGGACCACACCCGAGATTTTCTAGACCTTTCACACTTCATCGACTTTCCAGACTACACACTCATTGATTTTTATTGTTATGGGCTCAATAAATATTACCAGTCAAAACTGGTAAGTGATGGTCCTTGAGGCTCGCTAGCAGGATTTATTAACTTTGCCCTTCTTTGGAGTGGTTCGTCAGTTACTGTGGGCTTTACGAATGAGGAGCCACGCAAGCTCACAGTATTACCAAACACTGAGCCAATTCACTTCATGCCCACTTTAATATTGGCAACTCCAGTGCTCACATCGCTCGCCAGTGCATCCACGCCAGATCCTGTCATGGCCGTTGCCGAGCCTGAGCCTCTTCACGTCAGCCCTGCTGAGTCTGAGCCTCTTTACGTCAATCCTGCCGAGCCAGAGCTTCACGTCAGTCCTGCCGAGCCAGAGCTTCACGCCAGTCCAGCCGAGCCTGAGACTGAGAGCGTCATGCCCGCCGAGCCTGAGAGCTCAAAGACCTCTTCGCCGCTGGCCCCGTCCAGTCCAGAGACTGTTCACGTCACGTCTGCCGATCCAGAGACTGACTGTTCACGTCACGTCTGCCGATCCAGAGACTGTTCACGTCACTTCTGCCGATCCAGTGTCTCCGGACAAGATGGCCGCCACCGAGCCTGCGTCTGTTCCTGTTCCTGTACTGGAGCCAGTGGTGTCTGTTCCTGTGCCGGTGGTTTCTGTTCCTGTGCCTGAGCCGGTGGTGTCTCCTCCATGGCCGCCCGAGGGGTCGTCTCCTCCATGGCCGCCCGAGGGGTCGTCTCCTCCATGGCCGCCCGAGGGGTCGTCTCCTCCATGGCCGCCCGAGGGGTCGTCTCCTCCCTGGCCGCCCGAGGGGTCGTCTCCTCCCTGGCCGCCCGAGGGGTCGTCTCCTCCCTGGCCGCCCGAGGGGTCGTCTCCTCCCTGGCCGCCCGAGGGGTCGTCTCCTCCCTGGCCGCCCGAGGGGTCGTCTCCTCCCTGGCCGCCCGAGGGGTCGTCTCCTCCCTGGCCGCCCGAGGGGTCGTCTCCTCCCTGGCCGCCCGAGGGGTCGTCTCCTCCCTGGCCGCCCGAGGGGTCGTCTCCTCCCTGGCCGCCCGAGGGGTCGTCTCCTCCCTGGCCGCCCGAGGGTTCGTCTCCTCCCTGGCCGCCCGAGGGTTCGTCTCCTCCCTGGCCGCCCGAAGGGTCGTCTCCTCCCTGGCCGCCCGAAGGGTCGTCTCCTCCCTGGCCGCCCGAAGGGTCGTCTCCTCCTTGGCCGCCCGAAGGGTCGTCTCCTCCCTGGCCGCCCGAAGGGTCGTCTCCTCCCTGGCCGCCCGAAGGTTCGTCTCCTCCCTGGCCTTCTGCGCGGCCTGATCCGCCCTGGTCGCCTGCACGGCCTGATCCGCCCTGGTCACCTGCACGGCCTGATCCGCCCTGGTCACCTGCACGGCCTGATCCACCCTGGCCTTCCATCCTGCCGCAGTCTCCAGGTCCTCTGCCGCCCCACGGGCCTGACCCTCCATCCCGCCCCCAGGTCTGCCTCCGCTCCACCACCCTCCTGAACTATTGTTTTTTGTTTTGAGGGGCGTCGGGAGCCGCCCATAGAGGGGGGGCTATGTCACGGTGTGGGTTTTGTGTCTTGTTCTTGTCTGTCATGTGTTCCCTGTCTTCATGTTTAGCGGTCTCCTGTTATGTTGATTAGTCTTCCCAGGTGTCTCTGATTAGCCACGCCCCCTTGTTATCTTGTTTAGCTTGTCTGTCTGTGTATTTAAGCCCTGTGTTTAGTTTAGTCTTCGTCAGTTCTTGTATATTGTTGCACCATGTTGGTTGTTCTGTTCCCTGAGTCTCAGTCCTGAGTTTGTGCTTGTATATGTGTAGTTTTGAGTTTATTTAATAAAAGACTACTGCACGTGGATCCTGCTTCCTCCTCTGCTTCAACCAATACGTAACATCTACAAGGTTATACATGGTCTGGCGCCTCCACCATTGAGTGATTTTATTAAACAAAAGTCTAGCAGTGTTGCTGGGTCTCGAGTGACTTGAGCCACTATGAGAGGTGATTGTGAATTGGCATTTAGGCGGACCGCCTTTTCACAGAATGTCCTGTCATATCAGGGAGTGAGCTTCTGGAATAGTATTCCACTGTCAGTGAGGGAAAGCACAAGTCTTCCTACCTTTAGGAGTCATTTAAAACTGTGGCTGAGGGACATACAAACATGTGATCATGTTTAGTTTATCATTATATATCAGACGTAAAACAGAGTTAGTGCATTACAAAAAGGGATACAATTATTAGTGCAATACGGGTTGTGCAATAAAAGACAGTATAACATGGGTTGTGCAATAGGGGTCAGTGTAATGCGGGTCAGTGCAATATCAGGTCAGTCAGGGCATGTGCAAAATTGGTGTGTGCAATACAGTCGATGCTTTTCTATATGTCCTTTGTTGTTCACTATTGTTGTTATTGTTTGTTCTAACATGATGTGATCACTGTTTTTGTATATAGTTTGTATATAGTGGCTCTGTATGTATTTATTAACTTGTGTGTAAAACCAACCTGCCAGGGAGTCTGCAGATGGAAATTAGCCTATGGCTATAATCTGACATATTTACATTTGTGAAAATGTTCATTAATATGATATTGTCCCTTTTTCTCAAATAAATAAATAAATAAATAAATAATCACGAGATTCGGACTTAAGTGCGTTCGAATATGCCTACTTTCCTACTGTATAGTAGGCGAAAACAGTACGTGAAGGAAGCAGTACGTTCGAAAATAGCCACTGCAATCAGTATTCATAAAAGAGTAGGCGAGAAGTTCCCGGATGGCTTACTGCTTCCGGCCAGATTTTCGAGTGCTCGACCGATGGATACTCTTCTATCCCAGGAGGCCACGCGAGAGGATACGTCATTATCAAACATCGCAGAGATCGGCGACGCGGGTGCTTTCAAATGTGAGTAAACTGTTACGCCGTCCAGTCTCCCTGGTTCCATTTCTCAGCCACGATCACCCTCTCCTGAATTCTAGTGATTTGCGTACTTTCCACTTAGTATGCATCATTGACACTCTGATTAATCTTCACCTCTTCTGAATCATCTCATTGCCCAGCCTTTATCTGCCTCGTTAACAGAGCGTTCCTTGTTCTCGTCTAGTCTACTGTCTTGTACTTTGAGAGACTCTCTCCGCACTGCTCTCCAAACTAAGAAATTATGGATTTGATCAACTGGTCTCTCAACGCAATTGACACCATCTTCTCAACGAGAAGCTTGGGTTCGGGGGAACCTGACTGCCCTGCCTGAACGTTCGCAGCTGGCTACACGATGGACGCGTGGGAGAGGTGGCGGGTCGTGTGTTTGGTGGCTCTTTCCGTTGAGGACATTGAAGATATCTACCTATTTGGAACCATGATAACAGGTTTTTCTGCTGTTTGGATTAGGCATTGCCCTGGTTTATCGAGAAATTAAGAAGACGGTGACAGCTGTCCAAAACCCCACAAGGCTGCCCGTCATGATTGAAGCAGTGGGCAGAGCTGTCAGCACTCAGACTGTGTCTATGAATCACAATATGGATAACATCATGGAGAAGCTCACAGCTTTGCAAAGGCAAATGGATCGTTTCGGAGACCCAAATGGACCAGGAGCTGTGTAAATTGGAATGCAGCTACTCGTCCCAAGACCAAACAACTCTAATCTTATCTGCTTTCGGCCCCCCTCTACCAGCACTGGCCTTGGCCGAGGCTGCTGCTGCTGCAACAACTCCCTCTGGTGAGAGCACTGCAGCGAGACGCTCTTGCGTTCCTTCCCCCATTCTCCACTGACACCTGCTGATTGTTGACTCTGTCTGGGACCTGATCAAGGTTGACTCCATGGCAACTGCTGTGTATCGCTATGACATCCTGCGGACTGAGGCACCTAGATTAGGATGCCAGGCATAGCGACTCTCCAGGCCTACACATACACAAACTCTTACATATATACAGATATGCAATCACCCACCCCACCCCCCATCCCACGCCTTCAACGCTTTGTACCACCAGTCTGACAGGCGGGTCTGTGACCAGCGCCGAGAATGGCTGCAGGACCGGATGGCTGCTTGCCTGTGCTGGGTTACCTCCCCCCCCCACTCCACTCCACTCCCCTCCCCCCACTCCACTCCACTCCACTCCCCTCCCCTGTTGCAAGTCTTGTGTGTTCATGTTGTGTACTGATTATGTGCTAATGTTGCTGAGGTTTTTTTACTGTTCCCAAACTGTACTCCTTACAGGAGCATAGTCTGGGGGTTGCCTTTTTTTTCTCCTCACCTCTCCTCATGTTATGCTGTATTTTTTCCTCAATCCTCTGTCTTCCTGTTCTGTCTACCCCCTTGTCATTAGGGGCCAAGCCCCGAAGGGGCTATGGCACCTATTGTATCTGTTAGTTTTCTTATTATTATTATTATTATTATTCTTCTTCCTCCTCTTGAAGTCTATGGCAGCCCTATGAACCATACATAGGAAAATGATGAAATTTGGCACACTTGTAGTGATGGTAATGAAAAGTAATTGTAGCAATTTTTGAGTCTCTAGGTCCAACTCTATAGCGCCACCAGCAGTTCAAAAATTCAACATTGAAATGGTTATAACTTTTGAACCCTTTGATCTAGAAAAATGAAACTTAGTACACCTGATTCATCTCATCATGCTGATTAGAACCAATATCTTACATTAAGACTCCGCCCATTACAGTAGTGGCCATTTTGAAAAGTACAGTATGCAGTTTTTTTGCTACTCCTCCTTCAAAATTGGTCTAATTTTGTCCAAACATGTACTCAAATGATCTTCGGACTGAGCCGCATAAAAGTACTGTCCCCGATTTTTTTTATTCTTCTCTGATCAAAAGTTATGACGTCGCAAACTTAACGAGGTCGACCCAAAATTGGTTCAGAAGCTATAGCTCGGCCAAACTTTGATCAATCGAAACGAAAATTGGTACACTTCATCGGAAGCATGATCTGAGGTTCCATGCCAAAGTTGGGAACAGCGCCACCTACGGGTCATGAGATATGGAAAATGCATATTTTGGCCAATAACTTATGAACAGTTTGTCAGAAAATTATAAACTTGGTGTCTATCGATTCCTTGGGTCATGACAAATCCGTGGATATCGATTTTGCCATAATGGGATGTACCACGTGTCCGCCATTTTGAATGATGTCATAATTTGCAATATCTTTTAAACTATTTGAAATTTCTTCACCAAATTTGGTATGGATCATCATTAGCATGGCCCGAAGGTACATGAGAAGTTTGATCACAGCGCCACCTAGTGTTCCAGAGATATCATTGTTTTTTGAAAAAACACTTATAACTTTTGCCAACATTGCTTGAAATTTGATTTCTTTATGTCAATATATTCCTTGGCTTATGCCGATTTCAACGATATCTCATATGTTATTTTTCAACAATGTGACTGGCCGCCATATTGGAGCGAATGTAAAACAGTTTTTTCGCTACTCCTCCTTCAAAATTGGTCTAATTTTGTCCAAATATGTACTCAAATGATCTTCGGACTGAGCCGCATAAAAGTACTGTCCCCGATTTTTTTGCTCTACTGGAAAAAAAAAGTTATGATGTCGCAAACTTAACGAGGTCGACCCATAATTGGTTCAGAGGCTGTAACTTGTGAACAGTTTGTCACAAAATCATAAAATTGGTCTCTATCGATTCCTTGCGTCATGTCGAATCCGAGGATATCTTTTTTGCCAGGATTGGATGTACCACGTCATCATAAGCCATAAGCTACATCAGCATTAAGATAGCTTAGCATGCTAATCTGGTTAACTTGCTTTTGTGTGCTCATTCTTACACTGAAGCCTCTCATCTGAAGTTTGTGATTGTACATCCTCTGAGTGGTGCAGTCTGCTAAACCATGTGCTTCTAATCCTGAGCCGTTCTGGTTGTAGGTTCGAACCCTGTGTTGGATGAGTATAAAAATTGTGTTGATTCCTGTTTTGTTCAGGCATTTTTCTAATCTATTGCGCTAATGCTGCTTGTTTTGATTTCATCCATAAGTACTTCTGAACCTATCTGTTCTTCATGTACATTCTATTTCTGCTCTTTTTGCTCTTCTGGCTCCACATTGGCTAACCATAAGTTACATTAGCATTAAGATATCTTAGCATGCTTAACTGGTTGAGATGCTAAGTAATTCTTTTGTGTGCTTATTGTGTGCTCATTCTTAATCTGAAGCCTCTCCTCTGCAGCTTAAGCGTAAAATGCTAAACCATGTGCCATGAGCCCAAACCATTGTGTTACAGACATAGTGTCTTTCTGAAAAGTAACTCATTAGAATATGATATGTGGCACATTCATATAAAGATTAACGCTTGACTTGATTTATTGAACTTTGGCATCTTGGTAAAAATGTAAAAAAAAAACAGTTTTCCCAATGGTACTACTAGATGAGTAACAGTCACATCACCCAGAGGTTGTGAGTTCGAGTCCTGTCCAACTTCATAAAATGGTTTCTGTATTTTCCAGTTAAGTATTTTTTTAATCTTTCTTCTGGGATTAGAAACATTGTTTATTCTATGTTGAGTCTCACCTGAAGTCTTGAGTATTCAGAAAGTTTTGTGATCAAAAATGATTTCTATAGCAGTCCTTGACAATCTACTATTCTTGCAATGTAAGCATTTTCTTCATATTAATACTTTTTGCCTTTATGTGTTCATTCTCATGTCAATTTCCTTTTATGCATTGTGTGTAGTGAGCTAGAGAGTAGAAGGGTGTGATTTGATGTTGTCATGGTCTAAGTAAACCTATTTTTTTTTAATTAAGCTGGCTTTTATAAATTAAGTTAACTACATAAACTATTATACATGCATTTGTTTGGTTTAAAGCTTTAAGTATTGTTAAAGTTAAAATTAACATTCAGGTTGGACAACGTTTTAACTATTGTCCTGAAGACACTTACTAATTTTAGTATTTCAAAACAATAAAAACAACTGTTAAATAATAGCATACTACAAATTAAATGAAAATTATGTAAATGCTCTATCCACTAAGCTGTTTTATGATGCACTTTTTGTAAAAGACACCAAGTTTGTGTAGAATCAATTCATATACTAAATATAGTCTATATCCATTTAGTACAAGTAGAAAATCACTGACAGTAAAGTGAAGTAAATGGCTACAGAGACAAAGTATATTTCAATCATTTTATTAAAAAGAATCTTTATTACATATTTATCTTGAACATGTGCCTTAATACCCCAGTGAGCAAGCCAAAAGGCGACAGTGGCAAGAAAAACTCCCTTAGTAGGGTGGAACATCTTGGATCAAAGGGTGGAGCATAATAGTAGGGTGGAACATCTTGGATCAAAGGGTGGAGCATAATCAGCAGAGTGGTAAAGGAAGAAACCTTGGGAGGAACCAGACTCAGCCGGGGCAGGCCATCCTCTTTTGGCTGGCACATATTAAGTAACTGTACATAGGCCAAATATAATACAAGCCATCCATTCAACATTGTTACTGTGGAGATGTATTCAGTAGTAAAATAAATTAATTGACTGCCTGCATACGTTTAAAGTTCTTTCAGAACATTTTCTGAATTGATAGTTGACAAGACTGTTGTTGTCACTATTGCTAGAGGGGAAAAGCAATAAAGTTATCAAAAATCACAAAATTATATGTTTTCAGTAACACGTTTGAATATATTCATTGTATATTACCTTTTTTAATCAGTTGTATAATTTACAGAAGTTCATGCAGTAGAAAATCTTGCGATTGGTATATGGGAGGAAGTTATGACTTGTGCGTTTCAGATATCTGCAAAGTTTACATGCGTTTAACAAACTGCTTGGTGAAAGTAAAAGGTTTACACAAAAAACATAGCCATCAATGTAGAAAATGTCTGTTAGCTTACCTTTTTTCAGTAGTGAAAAATTGTTTATGGAGTTTATGGACCTCAGAATATCAACAGTGGTTTTTGAGTTGTTGCACAAATCTGAAAGTAGATTAACTAGGGCTTGAATGAAAGCGTTTCAATTTCAATTTTGCAGACATGCAATGAAATATACCTTTTTTATCAGCTGTGGGCTTCTTTATAGGAGTTCATGGATCAGAAAATCTTGTGATGAGTACATGGAGGAAGTTATGACTTCAGTGTGTTTCAGAAATCTGAAAATATTACATTCATTAAATGCTCCAAGTGAAGTCTTCACATAAAATATTTTGCAGCTAACATAGACATTGTATGTTAACTTACATTTTTGTTGGTAGTGGACATTTGTACAAGGGTT
Source organism: Vimba vimba (assembly GCA_022828995.1). Lineage (NCBI taxonomy): Eukaryota > Metazoa > Chordata > Actinopteri > Cypriniformes > Leuciscidae > Vimba > Vimba vimba. The sequence continues at coordinate 28,307,203 of CM040841.1, read as the reverse complement.
TGTGGACTTCAGAATATCAACAGTGGTTATTGAGTTGCTGCACAAATCTGAAAGTGTACCATTAGTAGATTAATCAGTGCTTGTATAAAAGTCAACAACTTAAATTTACTTCAATAAAATGTACCGTTTTATCAGTTGTGAACTTCTTTATAAAAGTTAATGAAGCAGATAATCTTGAGATGGGTATATGGAGGAAGTTATCTGCAAAGATGACAAGCATTGAACAAACTGCTTGGTGAAAGTAAAGGGTTAACAAACATTTTCTTCTTAATGGCAATGTTTTTGTTAGCTTACCTTTTTGTCAGTAGTGAAAATTTGTATAAGAGTTTATGGACCTCAGAATATCAACAGTGGTTATTGAGTTGTTGCACAAATCTGAAAGTGTACCAATAGTAGATTAATCAGGGTTTGAATGAAAGCGTTTCAATTTAAATTATGCAGACATACAATGAAATATACCTTTTTATCAGCTGTGGACTTCTTTATAGGAGTTCATGGAGCAGATAATCTTGTGATGGGTATATGGGAAATTATGACTTCAGTGAATTTCAGAAATCTGCAAATATTACATTCATTCAACAAAGTGCAATAAGTGAAGTCTTCGCATTAAACATTTTGCAACTAACATAGACATGGTCTGTTAGTTTGTATATGGGGACATTTGACATTTGTATAGGGGTTTGTGGACTTCAAAATAACAACAGTAGTTATTGAGTTGCTGCACAAATCTGAAAGTGTACCATTAGTAGATTAATCAGTGCTTGTATAAATGTCCACAACTTAAATTTTCTTCAATCAAACCTACCATCTTAATAGTTGTACGATTCTTTATAAAAGTTAATGGTGCAGATAATCTTGTGATGGATATATGGAGAAAGTTAGGACTTTGGTGAATTTCAGAAATCTGAAAACATTACATTCATTGAACAAAGTGCAATAAGTGAAGTCTTTACATTAAAAACATTTCGCAACTAACATACACATGGTCTGTTAGCTTACCGTCATTTGTATAGGGATATGTGGACTTCAAAATATCAACAGTAGTTATTGAGTTTCTGTACAAACTTGAAAGTGTACAATTAGTAGATTAATCAGTGCTTGTATAAATGTCAACAACTTAAATGTACTTCAATAAAACTTACTGTTATATCACTTGTGCACTTCTTTATAAAAGTTCATGGAGCAGAGAATTTTGTGGAGCAGAGAATCTTGTGATGGGTATATGGAGGACGTTATGACTTCAGTGTTTCAGAAATCTAAAAAAATACATTTGTTGAACTGCTGAAGTGAAGACTTAACAATATTTTGCTACTAATGTAGACACTATGTTAGCTTACCTTTTTGTCAGTAGTGGACATTGCAGTCTATAAATCTGAAATTATATTGTTAGTTGATGTAGTGCCTTAAATATTTTCTTTTTAAACTATTAAAATGTACATAATCATGTCAACTTACCTTTTTATGTGAAGTTTTCTAGATCTTTTTTAGATGTTTTCTTGAAATCCTATTAACTTAATTGCATTTTATAAGACAACTGTAGGAATGCAGGCAGTCTTTGTGGATGCTTCCTATGCTGATTGGAAGCATCCAGTGTTGTTTGGATGGCTTAGACTAGGGCAGAAATTAGATCAAAAACAATTTTTCAACTAAAAACCAGAGACATTGTCTTAAAAAGATCAAGACAAATCAGATACACAAATTGAACAAATGAAATGCATAAACAACAAAAACCTTGACTGGATGTAGCTTTGGAGCTCCAGAAAGAAGAGCAATTATGGGAGGTGCTGGGTTGTGCCCGATGAACAATGGATAGAACTTGGTATGGAATGGTCAGGACTGTATGGACCTTGAAATCTCAAGATGTGTGTCACATGGTATGGACAAAAAAAGAATAGACAGTGCAGTTATATACATTTCTTAGTTCAGCGTGCTGCATAAATCAGACATATTACCTTACATGACCAAACCTTTCTTGATAAAATACTAGTGGACTTGCAGAAATTACAACAGAAATAATTTTCTGAACACTTTAACTGTCATCGTCCCGTATGCAGATATACACTGTCCCGTTTACTCTAAAAAGTAGGATATGCATATTATCCCCTAATATATAATATTATCTTTTATATTGCCTTTTTTTTATTACATCACATATTTTAGTAGTTATCATAAATTAGGTATCATTTGAAAGCTTATGATCTCAGAATTCATCCTGTGAAAACGGTTTTGAAATTGGACATTGTGTTACCATAGAAATGGTACTCTAAATTATTTTATCAGGCTCCTCCACTTTTGGGCGTCATGTTTCATAATTTATGATAAAAATATTTTCTAATCTTGAGAAAACACATTGTCAGAAAGGTCTGAGCCTCAAGGTTCCATATTTTGTGACAGAAGTGATATTTGGACAGAAATTTATTAATTTGTTATGGTAGAATGCATACAGTTAAATTCAATGGAATTCAATGACACCCAGTGGCTATTTTTGGTAATACGCGTAAACATCTCATGGGAACTTAAATTTTTTTGATATCCAACTTCAAATTTGGAACACAACTTGGTTAGATATGGCTTTGATTTATAGTAATTGTTTTGTAAAACATTTAGTAATATATATATATATATATATATATTATATAAAAGAAAAATATTTAATAATATTTGATTTAATGTAAAATTAAACTTCAATAACTGCTTTCATTTCAGTAATAATCTGCTATTTTCTCCCTTTAAGACCAACTTGGGTCTATACTCCAAAACATTCTTGAATTACAACCACTTAAGCTTGAATAGTGCATTTTAATGTCCATTCTCAAAAAGGGGGGTGACAGGTAAGGGGTTAAGGCGAGACACTAAAGGGGAATAGGGTAAAATTTTAAAATAATAGATATCACCATGAAACTTCCTCAGTTGATTACTTAAAGTATATAAAAAAAATGTATTACAAGTTTTAGAAATTTGTATGTTTAATTATGCAAATTAGGCATCATGTCACTAAATATGCACGATTTTGTATATATTTTCAGTAGATAGATCTGAACATATGATAAAGCCAGGTGCAAAATTATTTTTTCATTTGGTTTACACAAAAGATGAAAATAAAAACTTAGAGGGATTTCAGGATGCTTTCATTAACTAGGGAATCAAAATATACTGTCCATGGCCATAAAAAAAATAAATTTTCGCCATATTTTTTTATTAAAATGTCACATAAATCAGGCCAGGAATGATTTATTAACAAATCCCTCTGAAAATATCTTCAGAATACTGCTAAGTGTATAACTGGAAAGTTTGGTGTACATAGGTGCTACATAAGCGGAGAGGTTTCTACTGGAGAATGACAATAAAATACAAAAAATAATTTTGAGAAAACGGCAGTTAAAGATTTAATAGTTCTAAATGAGATTTCTTCGTTAGCTTTAAATCCCCCTTTGGACATTCACGATTGATTACTGATAGAAAGAAAATGCCCATATTTGGTTTACATGGCATTGTGCAGGAGACTCAAAGCTTTACAACTATCCCGGTCATGACAGACTTCAGTGAACAGACAGATCTCAGCATGTCATGTTGGAATACTAACTTCCTGGTAAATTCGGGAGAAACTTACTGCCGCAAGTAAACAAAATGTAATAAAATAAACATCTTCATTTTCAATGTTTTCTTTATAGCAGCTTGAAATAATACTTATTGAATTAGTAAACTAGCCCAAAATCTCAAAACTGACCACTGCATGAAAAATCGATGTTTTTGTCTGCTGTGTCTCACCTTAATGATATGATTTGAAATAAATGGTCTAATAACGTACCGTTTTCACTTGTGAACTTGAACAGACCTCCATGGACCTCAGATTAATTGTAGCATGGTAGGGGCACATAAAAGAAAAATGCAGTTATACAGTCTTCATTATGTGCCAGAAATGTCAATTACTTTACTGAAACTAGTACTGCTTCATGGTAACTATAATAAGTTGAAACAATTTCAATTGTAACATTTTCTGCATCTTTAATATAGACATGGTCTATTAACGTACCCTTTTCAGTTGTAGGACATTGCACATGTTGACTGTATCCATGGACTTCCAGTAGTTTCTTAATTGAAGATGATGTTAAGATGTCCTCATTGAAGTCTCCCATAATTACTTTCTTTCCTGGATGTTTTTCCAGCTCAGTAATAACATGTAACAGATTTTGTCGAAACACATCAATTTGATATGAATTAGGCCTGTACAGCAGAGCAGCATTCAAACTGATATGTGGAACTGAGAAGTACAAACATTCCAAATTGCAAGGTTCTGGAATGATAACTTTAAAAAACATGTTTTCACAACAGTAAATAGCAACTCCACCTCCTCGCTGTTGTTTTAAATTACTGAAAAGTGGAGTGCTGTTGTCATAGCACTTAGCTCTTGGATTATGCTTGAAAATAAATCCTGGTATTTGTACTTGGTCTTCAACTTTTAGCCATGTTTCAGTTAAACAAATACAATCTGCATTCATAAGTTGTCTGTGAGCTTGAATATCTTGAACATGAGCTTGAAGACTTTGCACATTGTGAAGAGCAATTGTAAATATACCAGGTGTCTTTGAGAAAGTGTGACTTTCTAATGGAAATTTTGGTATATTTTTCATTGCCAAGTCAATTTGATCATTACAGTATATTACAGACTCCTTGAAGTTTTGAATTATTAGTCCATTGAGAGTTCTCACACGACTCAATGCAACATATGCTTGTCCTGAAGTAAATATCTTGTCAAGGGATACGACAGCTTTATCTACTGTGAGCCCTTGCACTTTGTGAACAGTGCATGCCCATGCCAGTCTAAGTGGAAATTGGCGTCTTAAACCACCGTTGGTTGTGACTTGATCTTCTTGAACTTCAATTACTGTAGAATTTTGGGAAAATCTATGTCGTTGGTTTGATCTCTGAATTTTTCCCACATTTGGATCATCAAATTCCACATGAATGGCTGATGGAAAGTCATCATCATAATCATCTTCCTGTTTTTCACTTCTGCTAATATGGACAACTGTACCAAAGGCTCCATTCACAAGTCCATCCGAAACATCAATATTTTTCTTTAACATAACTCTTGCTCCAACACCCAAGGAAACACATTTAGCCAAACATGAGTTGAAAACGGTTGAATGAAATCCAACTTTTTTTTCAATCCTTCCAGTTTTTGGATTTCTCACAAAATCTTGAGCTCGAATACTGATTGCCTCAGGACAAACCTCATTTAGTCTCTGAATATTGTATTCATCAACCTCTTTATTTGTAGGAAATATATGAACATCCCCGCATTCTTCTCCTGTTTCACGTTGCTTCAACATGTTGATGTCACTTGAGCTTAGAGGTTCATTTTTTTTACGAACTCTCAGACGATTTAAGGTTTCAGCAAAAGATACATCTTGTTGCCGAACAACTTCAGTTAATTCAGCAATTTCAAAGTTGTTTTCCCAAAGGTTCACTCCTTTTGGATCAGCATAAAGTGGAGTTCCTTTGACAGGCGGCAGCTGATAAAAATCTCCTACAGCTACAAGACTTACTTTTCCAAAGAGGGAGTAATCACCAGTTTGTTTGATTTGTCTCAATCTCCCATGAACATATGACAAAAGGTGATGGTCAACCATGGATACTTCATCAATAATCAAAATCTGCAACCATCCAAATTTGGAACGCAGAGAATTGATTTTGTCATCACTTAGTGGTTGATATGGCAATTTGACATTAGCACCAATTGAAAAAGTGTTGTGTATGGTAGCAGCTCCAATGTTGTATGCAGCTACTCCAGTTGATGCACATAAAATCACACTCCTATCATCAGGGTTGTCAGACAGCTGAGACAAGAGTCTAGAAGATTCATAGCATATTGCTTTGATTAAATGGCTTTTTCCTGTGCCTGCTCCACCAGTAACAAACAAGTGAAACGGTTCAGGATTTTCTCCATGCAGTTTTTGTAAACACCAGTCGCGAACTTTGTAAAATATCGCAGACTGTTTAGCATTTAATGATCTTAGTAAACCCAATGCTTCATCTCGAGACATTGCAGCATTACTGTTTTCAATCATGAATGCAGTTCGAGGGTTTGCTACAAGATCTGGAATAAGTGTGTCAGAATCATCTTCTTCAGGAAGTACGTTTTTCTTCTTTAGCTCAATACATTCATGGCGCTCCTTCTCTGTTTCAGGACACAATGCAGCCCAAGCATCTTCCAAATCAACACCCAGCTCCAAGACCTGTTGAGCTCTGTCCATTTCATCACTGTCCTTTTCAAACAGTGCTCGATTAGAATCAACAATAGATTTTACTTCGGTCACATTTCTTCCACATTTCACAGCACCATTGTTGTAGAAATCCTCATAAGTGTGGAACTTATCAGGCTTCAGCTGACAATCTTCAAAATGTGGTAAAAAAAGTTGTAGTAGTGAATGATAGTACTTTTCTGGATCTTTTGTTGGTGAAAATCTTGGATACCTTATTACTGCAGGTTCAGTTCGAGTTCTTCTTACCATATACCCACAATTGTTGTTAAGCTTGATCACATTTTCTTTATTTTGTGAAGATAGCTCAGATGATGACAATATCCTGTATTCTGAACAAAAACTGCCCAGACATAGAATCTCAAAATGTTCTGTTTTTGGTCTACTCTTGTATCGGTCAACCAAACTGTTCATCCAAAAACTGTTTACTTCACCAGAATGGTCATCTTTGTTCTGGAGAACACGCAAAGGCAAACTCATCTTCACAGGATCTGTTCCAATTGGAATAAACTGGACTTTGCGAGAGCATTCTTTCAAGTGCATACCCGTTAGGCGGTACACTGCCTCTTGAGCTGAAACTTCTCTGTTGTGTAGATATACACTTCCCAACATTTTTAACGATGATCTTGCTTCGAGATTTCCATTCATAGCTTCATTTTGTGCGCGTTGTAACAACAGTCCCATTTCTTGTTCTGCTTTTGTGATGTAACTAATAATATAAACCACTACAGAGTAAGCATCTGTGACATACTGGATATCCATGTTGCCTTGCCATGCGCGCAATAAATGAGGGTTATATTGATTTACCCAAACATCTTTTGGACTTCGTTTCAAGACGACACTTTTCTTTTTAGAACATTTCTTGTACGCCTTCTCAAACACAGCTTGATTAATTCCAATGGATTGGAAAAAGGCATCGGCTGAATCAAAATTTACTCCAGATTCTGTTAACACAGTTTTCATTTTCTTCAGAATTGCACTTGCAGTCTCATTTCCATCATTGCCTTTCAAGTCATCTCGTATGGCTCTTGTTATAAATGTGCGGCTAGATGGAGGTCGTGGAAAATTAAATCTACACACTGTGTTTTTCTTCCGGCATGTCTTGGAATGTCTGCTGCTGTGCTTTTGAACACTGTTCACAGTCTCATAAAGTTCTGCGTCATCATCTCCTGGTGTCTCACAAGTGATGTAATGATCTATGAAAGCAGCAACCAAAGCATCATTGTCTTCATTGTCTTCATTTAACTTTGGAGCATTTTCAACCCAAAACAGACAATGAACATGAGGAGATCCACGCTGTTGAAACTCTACACGATAAAAGTAGTCTTTTATCTTTCCAATAGGTTGAGCGGGTGACATAATGACATCTTTCAAAAAACAATGCCATCTATAATCAAACATCCTTGCAGCAGTGACTGGGTTTCTTCTAATTAGTCCACATTTCTCAGACCAGTCAAGCTCATCAACACTGACATTTTTCTGTTCTTGCTCCAGGATGGTATTGATCATTTCAGGCCATCTGAGATCAGCAGAGCTAAAGGATGCAAAGAAAGTTGGAATACCTAGTTGTCTTATCAGTGCAAAAAGGTCTTTTTGAGTTGATTGCCAATAGGGTGGCGTTCCACGGACTGGTCTCAAAAACTTGTATCCTTCATCATAATTCAATATTTCAGCCAATGACTCTGGGTTTGTGAGCATATCCGAAGTTACTTCTTTCAACAACCTCTTGTCCGACCCTTTTCGCAAAGCAATGGAAACATTAGATACAATTTGATCCAACTCTGACATATATTGTGCATAGAAAATGAAGTCTGTGCTTTGTGCAAAACGTCCATCTGCGTTGAGGATTCGTGCATTTAGATATCGTGACAGTGTGATTTTTTTCTCTCTCTCATCATGGAATGTTGGACCACCAGTTGGGAAGAGAACAGGGAAACATTTTGCTTCATTGCTTTTATCAGAAAGTAATTTAATAGGACTGTTACCTTCAGCTGGTGCCACATTTAATATATCTTGAAAATGCTGATCAATTACTTCTGAACCAAGATTGACAGGTTGTAAACATGTGTCTGACAAAAGACCACTCTGCTCTTTGATGTAAGTCAAGTCTTCCTCTGGCTGTTCTTCAGTATCATTTTCCTCTTCACTCTTTTCAACTTCAGCTTGTTCCTCCATTTCTTCAGCAACATTCTCTTCTGGTTCATTCAAAGAGTTGATCCATTGTTCATTAATCTCCACATCCTTGTACCATTTATTGCACCTGATCAAACATCTCAGAGCATTTCTAACACGATCAGTGTGAACATGCTTGTACTCATAATGCCCTTTGTAGGTTAACTTGCGCTTCAGTTTTATCCTTATCATCTTGTCATCACATTCATTTCGTGGAAGAATATTTGACACATCTGCAGTATTTACAGGAACACACACCACAGGTCCATGGCAGCCATTTTGTTTTCCACGGGGAAGACAGAGTAACTTCAAAAAAGGAATATTACGTGCCACAAGATGTTGTTCTAAGGAGTTAAGACACTTTAGTTGATTTGGAATGTCCACCAAATGCATATTGTTAGCAACACTCTCTTCAGGCAGTTTTCCACTGATGATTTTTCGATGACAGGTTGGACAAATCCACAATTTGCACCTTGGAGAAAAACCAGAAGGATTATGACATTTTTCATCACAAACATGTACATACCTCAGTGTGATGCATCTTCTTGCCAAAGCAGCTATTTTTTCTCCTTTCTCTTCATAGCATTCTGGTTTGCATTCAGTAACCTGCTTTCTGAAAAGTAAACGGTGACAGACACAGCACACAAACTCTGGACCTCTACTCACTTCTTGACGAAAACTGGCAATTGTAACACCAATGTCTTTGTGTTTTTCCCTTTTTTTTGCATATACCTCACAGCCTTTTTGTATTTTACTGAAATGAAAGTTTACATCTTTGTGATATTTTGTCTTCAAATACTCACGCACTCTTGCTTTAAAGACCAAGTTTTTAACATATTTATTCTTAGAATACTCACGTACTCTTGCTTTAAAGGCCAGGTTGTGAAGATATTTTTTCTTGGAATACTCACATACTCTTGCTTTAAAGGCCAGGTTGTGAAGATATTTTTTCTTGGAATACTCACATACTCTTGCTTTAAAGGCCAGGTTGTGAAGATATTTCTTCTTGGAATACTCACATACTCTTGCTTTAAAGGCCAGGTTTTGAAGATATTTCTTCTTGGAATACTCACGTACAGTTGCCTGAAATGAGACATTATTTTTATATTTCATCCGAGAATACTGACAAACACGTTTCTGAAACTGAATATTGCTTGAATACTTGGCCTTAGAACGTTCACGCTTAAACAAACATGCATGACAATCTTTTAAATATTTATCACGAAGAACTTTAATTTTTTTCTGTCTATAATCTTTATCACTACAGTATTTTGTTTTGGCATAGTCAATTTTATTCTGTCTGAAATCAATGTCATTATCATACTTGGACTTCTGATCCTTCAGTTTTTTCAAGTATCTCTCTTGGTCATTCTGTGCAGCATCGCTTACCTTCCTTTTACGCAGACATGGCATTCTCACCTCATTTGAAGTGGCATTCCCACACTTCCCTGCGCAAATGTCTTGATCTCTGTGCTTAACACATGTCACAACTTCATAATGATTACCATTACGGTTTTTCAAATATATTGCATTGTTTGCAATTACCTCTCCAGTAGGTTTGTGTGCATTCCACCGTCCATCATTAAAAGTCATTATGGTTGTTTTAAACAGATCAGCAGAAGCAAAGATGTCAATTTCAGTGACCCATGACCCAGAATAATAGACTCTAGATTGTGTCAAGTAGTCCTCTACTGAAGTATACTCACTTCTCACATACCTCTCAAATATTGAAGCATTCATTTTCAGGTGTTTGACAACTGCACGACGAATCTTCAAATGCTTGTCCTCACTTCCACAAATTGCATATGCCAGTGATCTGAAAAAGCAGTTACCATCTGGTTTGATACTCTTTGTCTGACACGGACCTGCAATGGGACCAAAGTTTGTTGCAACATCACAGTCACTGTTATCATTTGTCAGAAGCAAGAGTTCACATAAAGCTTGCTGATCTCTAAGAGTCAAGGGAGAAAAAAATATTTCTGGAATTGAAACATCAGTAATTATTATGTCATCTACTACAACATTTTCAACATGAGATTTTTTAACCCGTTTCTCAGAGACCTGCTCATCCTGCTTTTTTCTTCTCCCCCTTTTTCCTTTACTTGGCAACACGTTACACACTGGTTGCGACATTGAAAGGTCAGTGCTTCTTGTATTTTGAACTTCAACCTCAGGTAATTGAAAGTCAGATGACCTTACCTCAGTCGTCACAGATTTGCATACCTTGGGTTTGCGTTTTAAGACTTCACTGTAAAGTGCTTTACCGGAAGAGCATGGAAAACTGCTGCGGTCTGCCTCCAGGGAGTGAGACTTTGTAACCCGTTTCTCTGAGAGGTCATCTTGATTTTCTCTTCTCCCCCTTTTTCCTTTACTTGGCAACACATTACACACTGGCTGCGGCATTGGAACATTATTGCTTCTTGTATTTTGAATTACAACCTCAGGTAATTGAAAGTCAGATGACCTTACCTCAGTAGTCACCGATTTGCATACCTTGGGTTTGCGTTTTAGAACTTCACTGTAAAGTGCTTTACCAGAAGAACATGGGAAACTGCTGCGGTCCACCTCCAGCGAGTGAGAAACTTCAGAATCTGCATTTACAAAAACTCCAGTTACCTCAAATCGTGGTGCAGTTACCCCAAATGAATGTGCCATCTTATTAATGTAGCCATACAAAGATTCTATGGTGTCGTGATAAGCAACACAACTTGTCTCTGTCATGTTAGCATGAGAATCAACAAAGGCATACCATGAACCCTCCTTAATAACTGCACATGTGTTGGCACAGATACATAAAAGGAAAGCATCAGCACTCAGTAGAGCTTGCTGAAGAGCTACATCAACTGGCATGGCCACATTTATTAATGCTGCATCATAGTCATCAACATCAACAAATCCAGTGAGAGACTCTGCATACTCTATTGAAAATACTGTATTACCCAGAACATGTCTCCTTGGTAACTCATGGACTGCAGTGTAATTCCTACCCACCACTTCTCGGTCATTTATGTTACCCTGATTTCGTAACCATTCATAAAGGTGTGTTCCTGCCACTAAGACACCATCAAGATCTTGTCTCGTCCAAGTCAGCACGTTCTTCATCTTGCTTGTCAACACTGCTGTCAGACTGATGGCACCACACTGTCTGCCACGTGAATTTCCAAATCGGGCATCACCTTGATGAAAGGAACCTTGAAGCACTGATCTCTGTGGAAATTCAGAGAATACAGCTGAAACATTCAAAGCATTATCATGAAGTTTCATAGAAATTAGGTTTTGTGGGTTTTGTCTCATTTTGCTCAAGTTTTTTTCAGTTTTCTCAGTTGTAAAAGTTTCAAAGGTTTCAAAGGTTTGTACAGTTTCAAAAGCGTAAAGGTTTTGCTGAAGAGGGCTTTCTATTCTCATTCTCCCTCTTTCCAGACGGCTCATCTGGGCCATTTGTTTAAGGGGAAGCGGCGGAACCCCTGCCATTTTTTCAAGAGGAAGCGGCCGAACCTCTGCCGAAAGAACCTGCATATCCTCCACCAGAAGATTCTCCTGGATTTGAGGGTGCGATGTTCTTTGGTATGGGTTACACGATGGTCTCCCGGTAAAAGGGAAGAGTCTTCCCTGTATGTCAAAGGGACATGATGTTCCCTGTGCCTTTTTCTTTAGAGGAGGCGACCGAACCTCTGCCAATTTATTAAGAGGAAGTGGCCGAACCTCTGCTTGACTTGTTTTAAGAGGAAGCGGTGCAGCCTCTGCCTGACTTGTTTTAAGAGGAGGCGGTGCAGCCTCTGTTTGCCTTTTTTTAAGAGGGGGTGCAACCTCTGCCTTTTTTTCAAGAGGAAGTGGCGGAACCTCTGTATTTGCACACCATTGTTGCGCAAGCTTCTTGGCTATGCGGGCCCTTTTCATAGGTCGTGGCATCTGTAAATATAAACAAGAAGATTATGTATACTTGCATAACTGAAGTTGCCAGTTTTACAAAACACCCAAAAATACTTCACTTCATTACACTATACTGATTTTCTATCCAATTTCACATAGAAATATTTAACAATTCTGAAATAAATGTTTACTTGAAAATTAAGATATTTGATATGAGTGTATGTGAATATATATAGAATTTAACTTAATGTCTGTTAACATATACATTTACATATTTTTTTTTTCACATAAACACTTATCAAATATTCTAATTTAATTATATATATGCATGTATGAAGACTTTAGATGCAAAAGCCTCTAAATGCCATCTGACATTTTCTTATAAAAATGATCATTTTTTTATCAAGCTTGTATGTTTATGTTGTTATTTCACTTTTATGTCAATGAAAATTACCTATTAATCGTCATTAAAGTGAAATAACTGATCCAAAATAAAAAAGCTTGATAATAAAAATGCTCATATATTATATTATATTATATTATATTATATTATATTATATATATCTTAGTCTTAGCCTAAATAATGCTGTTTATATAAATGTTTGTAGAAGCATGTGACAGCCCTTCATGAGAGCAACCATTTTGTCAACATTCATTAAAAATACACAAAAAACTCTGATCTCTAAAATTCTTTCTACAACATACCCATGAGTTTCATACAAAAGAACTAAAATTGTACACTGATGTAATTTCAAAACACATTGCTTAATTTATGACCTGCTTAACCTCACCTTGTCAAGAAACACAGAAAATAGTCTCCTTTTTTGCCTGTCTTATAAACCCTCACTAATTGCTCAACTTAATTACACTAATTGCATTACACTAATTACACCACTTAACCAATCAAATAACCAATTACTAATCATTATTATTATTATTACACTGTAGCCTCTCCTCTGCAGCGGTTTAGTTCAGCATCTTCTAAGTGGTGCAATATGTTAATCCACATACTACAAATCCTGAGCCATTCTGATCATGGGTTCAAATCTCATATGGCATATGACCATACTGCAAAAGTATTCCTCTCATTAAAGTGAGCACAAATAGTTGTGGTAAGATTGAGGCTTTGTGAAACAGTTGAACCAAATGTTCCATAATGCTTTGAATCAATCTGACACCTAATGGTCATTTGCAGGTTTTGATCTGAAATTAACCATTAAAAAATGTGTTGTTTTTATTATTGTATTTTTCTCATATGAAGCTCTTAATCTGTAGGCTCCTCACTGTGCATAATGTTATTCTGTTCCTGAAAAATGAATATTGATAAAACAAATCAAGCCATTCATTAAAAAATATTAATTTCACTGCTTTGGAAGAAGCTAGTGTAAAGAGGGCCAGCTAGCCTCCTTGTTAGAGCACCTGACTCTCACACCAGAGACCAAGGTTCAAGACCCACACAGAGCAGGACAAGTAACTTAGTAGCCTACAATGCTTGAGGAGTTGTTTAGCAAGTTGGGAATGAAGAAATATTAATTATATTTTATTTTTTTATGATGAACTTCCTAAAACTTTTTTCTATGACATAAAAGACTTTTGATTTCCTTGTTATACCTAAATACTTGTACGAGTGAGTCATGCAATATTTTTGTGGTTAGGAACTATAAATTAAGGTGTTTCATTAAATGGGACACTTATCAGTGTTGCACACCATGCCTTTAGAGTGTCTGAGTTACACAGCCTCGGAGAGCACATGGACGCTGTTGAGACAAGACGCTCTTGTTTCCTTCATTCTTTCCAGCTAATATTGGTATGTTTAGAGGTGTTCATTTGGTTAAAGTTCACTGAGTAATGAAGGCAATATGTTGCTGAATTTATTATATGTATTGTGAGTTTTCAGTGACGCACATGGAGCTAACAAGTGATCTGTGCACCGTGTATAATGTGGAAAAAGATTTGCACAACTGATAATATTCTGATCAAATTGTCCCATGTCATTTTTCAGGGTCAATAAATACAATCATTGGAAGCCATCTTGCTGTCTGAAGTGTTTAATATCTTCAGAACTAGATCTGCTGGATCTGATAAATCCATTCTGATTTATCAAACTATTTCTAACCTATAGTATTGCAGTTTTGCTCTTCATTTCATTCCATTTAATGTGAATTATATTTATTTACCAACAACAAATAGAATGCATGAGTTTCCTTGCAGTCTTTTTAATTCTCAATATACACATGGCAAAATGTGAAAAAAAAACTATACATTTTCAACATGCAGATATTTAATCAAGTATGAAATGAAATGGAAACTACAAATTCACAGTTGAGAAAAAAGCTTTAAGCTGTAGTAATTGCAACTTTTTGTCTTTATATTTCTGCAGTTGGACGTGCTGACTTGGAGAGTTGCTCTGTCAATTTGTGTTTCCTGGATGGCACAATGATATTTGTCAGTTGAAATAGGATGTGTACTGTGTGGTTTGATCAAACTCTTTATCTTCAAAGTATTGTTCAGCCTGTCCAGCTCTTTCAGTAGTGTCCTCATTCATCACACTTGTGTTGATCTCCAGTGAAGCTATAGGCTCAATTAATGATAAAGTCATTGTATGTAGTAACTTTCATTTCTAGTAGTTCAAGCAGAAAATCAACAATATCATCATTAGATCTGTTGCATTTTACATCAACCAGTGTGCAAACAATGCTATTTCAATGCTATTACTGTAAAAATGTTGTCAGAGGTAGATTTTTATGATGAGGTTTCTATGTTTTAACTTCTATTGCAGTTGGTTTGAATTGAGTTTAACATTTTGGACACTATGCCACTTATGCCACTTTTTGGACGCTTATAGCCACAAACTGAATAGTGGCATGTTACTAATGTGATGGTTTAATTGACAGACATGTTAGTTATTTGTGCACCAATTATTTCACAATTTTGAATACCCTTTTGTAATTGTTTTAAATAATCATTGTATTTGTTTTTTTTTTCATTTACTCAAAATAGTTTTTTAACCCCTAATGTTTTTAAATACACTTTATAATTAAATTGATCACCTCAGCACAGACAATACAAATTTGAATCATTTTAAACCCCTAATCTTGTATTAATGTAATTCTTAACATTGTCTACATTCAAAATTGTCATATGATACCATTGTCAAGACAATGTTCATGTTCAATGTTCAATGACTGAATTATACTGCTGTTTTGTCACATGCTGTAAATAGTTTTCTAATCTGTTTTTAAATGCACAATTATTTTAATTCAAAAGTTTTTAAAATGGAGTTTTCTTATCCATATGATTAATGCTGAAAAAAATCAAGGTTTATTCACATCCATCTTTCAAATATAATTGTATTTATTTGTATATTAAACACAACAAAATGGTACAATTGACTTTTGTTTATTTAAATAGTCAACAATTTCATACATCACACATTTTATCTATTTATACTATATATTCAAATTTACCAACACAATTCAATACTACAGCAGGGCTCAAAATACATACATAGAAAGTAATAGTTCACAATTCAGCACCATATGTATAAAAACCAATGTGTGAACAATAACAAAACATGTCTTCAAGTTAGCACATGACATTGAGCATAAAGTAATTTCAACTAAACATATCTGATATACTATATATGTTCATCACCTTCACGTCATCAGCAATCACTGATAACTCATCACCTGCTTGTCATTTATCACCATAGACACTAATATTCATCACAGCTGTCTCTCTTTGTCTCATCATCACCTTTTGTAGTTCCATTCTGATCAATCATCCTTTGTGCATTCTTGTCTATTTAATGTGTCTGTATCCTGCCATATGTTCACCTTGATTAAGAGAAAACTGTTCCACACAAAACGTTCTAGCTTTGTTCAGAAGGAGATTTGTTCAGAAGGAGATTTGTTCAGAAGGAGATTTGTTCAGAAGGAGGTTTGTTCAGAAGGAGGTTTGTTCAGAAGGAGGTTTGTTCAGAAGGAGATTTGTTCAGAAGGAGATTTGTTCAGAAGGAGAAAGATTGTTCAGCCTGCACCCTGACACACAGGTTAGTCTAAATATACTTTTAATGATTTTTAAATTCAGAATATGACTTTAATATTTTATTTATAATATTTTGTGTAATTTCAAAGATACTCAAACTAAATCACAAAACATATGTCTCATAATTATAACCACATCATGTTAAATCATGTGACTCCTGTAAGTGATAATCATATTATTAAATCTTAATTTTTTTATTTTTTTTTATTTTATTTTTTTAATGTGCATACAATATTTCTTATAGATATGGCAAGTCCATCAAATGTTGTTGGATATATACACAACGTCACTGACATAAAACAGGGCCCCAAGAAACATTTTTTTGACGCAACATTACAACAAAAAGACATCACATCAACAATCAGAATATTCAGGCCTGAACTACACGGGCAATTCAAATCATCAGAAAATGATCGGTGAGTCAGTTACATATGTTGTTCTTATGAAAAGTACATTCACAATGACCTTTTAGCTCTAAACGCATTCTTAAAAATGGTTCTAAACCATACCATGTTAAAATTATTTGATTCATAAAAATTGCAGAACCCTTCCAGCTAAATAAACAATATTTGTAATGAAAGCGCTAGAACCCATGGTGTTATAAAAATACTTTTATTATGTTAGATTATTCTCATTAAAATTAATAACTGTATGTGATAAATATTTATTTGATTAATATTAATTTATATTTTTTCCTTTTTGAATTTATTAATATTGGGGTTTGTTTCACCCCTCAATCTTTGAGATGTAATTTTAATTTAGAGCCTCAAGATTGATTTAGTGGCTTTAATGATCTTGTGACTGGGATTGTTTATGCATGAAGATTGTATGAAAATTTGAAATTTAATATAAAAATACATTTTAAGATGCTTTAAATTGTTAGAATTCGAGTCTATAATATTTGTTTTAATTATGAATCTTTGATAAAGACATTTATTTTATTTAAAAAAAGAGGGAACAGACAACCATGAACTGTAACCTAAAGATCCATTTTAGTATATGACGATTTATTAGTACCATACAGTTATAAAAAGAAATGTTACTAAAGTGCAAGAAAACTTAAAACAATCATCTTTTTAGATTGTGTGACTTTACTCTTTAAACTGTATACCAGACAACTAACTATATTTCCTTAATCCATGCAACTCCTAGGAGACCCATTAAGCTGGAGAATATTGTGATACAACCTTCGCAGCTGTATTCCGGGAAAGTAGACATTCTTTTCACAAACACGTCTAAATTATTGTGTATAAGAGATGCTGGATTCATTTACAACACGCAAAAAACAGATCTGAAAGTGTTTACATTGGAGCACATCCTTAAAACCAGCTCCCAATATGAACGAGTAAGTACATTTTTATAAGAAAATTTGAATGTACAGTATCTATTTTAAATGGACTTAATCACATATTACTTAAACATTAACCACTATAACAGAAATACCCTTATAAACTTTGATTCCACAACTTGAATTTATATTGAACTAAATTTATGTGTGCATGCTGACACGAGAGAATTTTCAAGTTTGGTCCTAACATTAGGGGCTGTTTAGCCACACTTGCACATTTTACACTTCAAAAGAACATTGAAGCTGCATTGCACACCACTGTCTTTCAAATATATGGTGTGACTTGGCAGTATGATTTGAAAATGTATCCACAGTCTGCTTTTAAAGATAACTCCTATGCTTATTTATATACATATAAAAAAATAACATTATTTTAAATATACATACATGTAATTGAAATAAACATGTTACTGAAATTGAAAACGAGCTTTAACATACTGTTTTACTAATCTGTGTAAATTTCTCTTTCAATAGGTACTACTCAATGTCAAAATCGCTCAACAGGAGAGCGAGGGCCACAATATAATGAGAGATGGAACTTTCCTGGAAAAAACCATTTACACTGTTTGTGACGCAACATCATCTGCAGAACTGACTGTGTGGGGCGAGCACTGCCTTGAAGTTGACCGGTGGTACAGCATGTCAAATATCTCCGTAAGACAATACAACAACAAACCATACTTGACTACAACCAAAGACACAGAATTCAGAATCATTAATTCTCAAGACACTGCAGTCCTTCTTCCAACCACATCTTCAAACAGTCAAAACTGTGAAATAATTGGCGCACAAATTACAAATACGTATATCTGTCCATTAAAACACCCTATCAATATGTCACTATCAAGCTCAAAAATACTGTGTGAGAAATGTAAAACTCAATTCAAATCAGCTGCAATACAAATGAAAACTTTCGGGAACTTAACAATGAAATCTACATCTGGCAAAATATTTACAGCCAAAATTGGCAATAACATTATTGGCACAATCGTTGACTTAAAACGCAGTAGATCTGACGACGATATTGTTGATGCACTACTTGAATTACCAGAAATGAAAGTCACAACACATAATGATTTTATCATAAAGATTGAGCCAATTAACACCAACACAATAACTGATGATAGAGCTGGACCATCTACACCTTTCTTCCAAGATACAGACTTGGATCAAGACATGCTTCAAATTCATACACCACCACAGAGTACACATCCTACACATCCTACACCAACTGACACATCTGATTATGCAATTCAAGACACACAAACTGACATTGAGACGCCATCACCACCAGTACAAGAGCCAAAACACACAAATAAAAAGTTGAGATCTGTAGGCATGCAATTAAAAACAAAAAAATGATTTTTTTCCCCGCTAATATATATATTATTATTATTATTTTTTTTTATACCTTTGCAGGTATTTCTCATTACCATTGTTGGTATGATTATATTTGATGCATCTAATGTGTTTTTTTTTTTAATTTGTAAATTTATAATTTAAATGATAGTGTGGAAGAGAATTTTTAATTTCTTGTTGAAAATATACTTTGTATTTAATTGGTTAAACTAAGACCAAAAGTATCTCTTAAACAATATATTTTGTTTATTCTTGTGATCATATTGTCAAGTGTTTATAGGTAGTGTTATATTATATATGTTGATGTTACCCTTTTGTTTGATACCTTTGCAGGTATTTGTGATTACCATTGTTGGTATGATTTATCATTTATTTATGTAATGTGTTATTTGTATTAGTTTTTTACTTTTGCAAATATTGATAATTGATTGCATGGAAGAGAACTTTTTGATTTCTTGTTGAAAACATACTATGTATTAAATTGGTTTAAACTAAAAGCAAAACTGTCCCTTTTTATAATACAATCTACTTTGTTCATTCTTGTAATGCAAATTTGAATTTTCAGCATCATTACTCTAGTCTATAATGTCATATGGTTTACAAATCATTTTAATATACTTATTTTCTGCTCAAGAAATGTTTCTTATTACAGAAAACAGCAATGCTCCTTATTGTAGTTTGAAAACTGAAATACAGAATATTTTAGACATGTTCAAAAAAATTGTTAGCTGATAAATAAAAAAAAAAAAAAAAAAAAGAATTTTCTGCATGAAAATGTTTTTCATTTCATTTGGCATAAACATCTTGTTCAAGTATTTATGTATTCATAGGTAGTGTTATGATACATATTTTGATTACCTTTGCAGGTATTTGTAATTACCATTGTTGGTATGTATCTAATGTGTATTTCGTATTTTGATTACTATTTGGAGGTATTTGCGATTACCATTGTTGGTATGATTATATAATATATATAATTTTTTTTTCATGTAAACATGTTTAAATAATGATTGAAATGACTTTATGGAAAAAAATCTATTTATTTTTGCCAAATATATTTTGCATTAAATTGATCTAAACTGAGTAAAACTGTCCCTTATTTTTACTACGATATATTTTGTTCATTCTTATAATGCAAAATTGAATTTTCAGAATCTTATCTCTAGTTATTATTATTCTTCTTCTTCTTCTTCTTCCGCCAATGGAAGTCTATGGCAGCCCTATGAACCATACATAGGAAAATGATGAAATTTGGCACACTTGTAGTGATGGTAATGAAAAGTAATTGTAGCAATTTTTGAGTCTCTAGGACCAACTCTATAGCGCCACCAGCAGTTCAAAAATCCAACATTGAAATGGTTATAACTTTTGAACCCTTTGATCTAGAAAAATGAAACTTAGTACACCTGATTTATCTCATCATGCTGATCAGAACCAATATCTTACATCAAGACTCCGCCCATTACAGTAGTGGCCATTTTGAAAAGTACAGTATGCAGTTTTTTTGCTACTCCTCCTTCAAAATTGGTCTAATTTTGTCCAAACATGTACTCAAATGATCTTCGGACTGAGCCGCATAAAAGTACTGTCCCCGATTTTTTTGCTATATTGGAAAAAAAAAAGTTATGATGTCGCAAACTTAACGAGGTCGACCCAAAATTGGTTCAGAAGCTATAGCTCGGCCAAACTTTGATCAATCGAAACGAAAATTGGTACACTTCATCGGAAGCATGATCTGAGGTTCCATGCCAAAGTTGGGAACAGCGCCACCTACGGGTCATGAGATATGGAAAATGCATATTTTGGCCAATAACTTATGAACAGTTTGTCAGAAAATTATAAACTTGGTGTCTATCGATTCCTTGGGTCATGACAAATCCGTGGATATCGATTTTGCCATGATGGGATGTACCACGTGTCCGCCATTTTGAATGATGTCATAATTTGCAATATCTTTTAAACTATTTGAAATTTCTTCACCAAATTTGGTATGGATCATCATTAGCATGGCCCGAAGGTACCTGAGAAATTTGATCACAGCGCCACCTAGTGTTCCAGAGATATCATTGTTTTTTGAAAAAACGCTTATAACTTTTGCTAACATTGCTTGAAATTTGATTTCTTTATGTCAATATATTCCTTGGCTTATGCCGATTTCAACGATATCTCATATGTTATTTATCAACAATGTGACTGGCCGCCATATTGGAGTGAATGTAAAACAGTTTTTTCGCTACTCCTCCTTCAAAATTGGTCTAATTTTGTCCAAACATGTACTCAAATGATCTTCGGACTGAGCCGCATAAAAGTACTGTCCCCGATTTTTTTGCTATACTGGAAAAAAAAAGTTATGATGTCGCAAACTTAATGAGGTCAACCCATAATTGGTTCAGAGGCTGTAACTTGTGAACAGTTTGTCACAAAATCATAAAATTGGTGTCTATCGATTCCTTGCGTCATGTCGAATCTGAGGATATCTATTTTGCCAGGATTGGATGTACCACATCATAAGCTATATTAGCATTAAGTTAGCTTAGCATGCTAATCTCGTTAACATGATTTTGTGTGCTCATTCACACACTGAAGCCTCTCCTCTGCAGCTTTGTAAAACATGTCCTCTGGGTGGCGCAAGTGGTTCAACCATGCGTCATGAATCCCGAACCATTGTGGTCGTGGGTTCGAGACCAGTGTGGGGCGACTTTGAAATTGTGTATAAAATAATAATTTAAATTCCTTCCGGCTCTGCACTGCTGTTGGTGCTTAAATGCTAGCTGTGCTGCTGTAATTGATGTGCTTACTGTGCTTGATGTACATTAAATTTCTGATGTTTTGCTCTTCTGGCTCCGCATTGCGCTACAGCGGCTGTTGCTTGCTCTGCCTTGCAGGGCTTGGCCCCGTATTGCTGCTTGCAGCTATATTATTGTATGTATGTTTGTATGGACAGGTTGATGGCTAATTTCACTGGTACTTGTGACTAAGTGACAATAAAGGCTACTACTACTACTACTACTACAAAATCTATAAAAAAGTGAGACATTGTGGCTTGATTTCTTTTATTAATATTAATTTTTCATGACCACAATAACATTATGCACAGTGAGGAGCCTACAGGTTACAAGCTTCACATATTAGAAAAATACAATAATAAAAAAAACACCACATTTTTTAATGGCTCGTTGTCAAGGTTGTTTCAGATCAACACCTGCAAGTGACCACTAGGTGTCACCGTTGAGACGGGTGTCGGATTGTTTCAAAGCCTCGATCTGCCCACCACTAAACTCCAGTACAGTAGGTGGTGCCATGAACCTACAATCTTTGTTTGTTTGTTAGCCGCCAGTAAACGCATAAAAGACGAAACACAGAGGAACATGAACAGAATAAAAAAAAATAAAAAATAAAAAATGGATCATCCAGTTTCACGTATTTTTTCATATGGCCAGAGGAAGGGCCTAGAAGTGGCCTTTATAGGAGAGGGACGAGATGGACCTCCACACGCACCCAGGTCACACATCTAGTGAAGAACATGAACAGAAGAATAAAACCCACATGGATCACCCCGAGTCCTCTATTACTCATTACAGCCAGAGGAAGGGCCTTGAGGTGGCCTTCACTGAATTTAGTTACATTAGGGATACTTATGACTTCTTGGAAAAGGTCAAAAGCCTGAGAGTGCATCAGGTGGCATTCTTGTTTTCACTGGATGTGGAAAGTCTTTATACTAACATTGAGACTCCCCCAGGATTAAAGGCAGTGCAAGATTGTTTTGCCAGGTTTCCCGATGCTTCTCGACCGGATGAGGCAATTCTGGAACTTTTAGAGTTGAGTTTGACTCGTAATGATTTTGAGTTTGAGGGGGACTTCTATCTACAGATTAAAGGGACGGCTATGGGGAAAAAGGTTTGCACCAGCTTATGCAATTATATATACATGGCCCAATAAGGGGCATGATGAGATGATAAGGAGGAATCTGGGAAGATTATCCTGGAATTCACTCCTGTATCTGAGCCCCTTTTTGGAATAAAATCAACTTTTTCAAAAAAAAAACAAACTATTTTTCCACAAAAAATTCAAAGTTGGAGAAATGTTGTTTTTCCTTAAAGATAGCTCTAAATAAAGAGGAGAGGAGCAGTTCCTTGTTCTCGTTTTGATAAAAGGTTGATAAAATCGGTTTGAGCAGGAGCTGGGAATAAAACTTTTTTTTTTTAGGTTACCATGGTTGAGGCAACCACATCAAAATAGTATACATCAGAGTTGCGCCATCTGGTGGCATCTGCGACTGACGGTTTCATCCTTTGTGCCAAGCACTGGCTGCAAACTGGGATAGACATCCTGGAAAGTCACTACGAGAGGGCCCTACATGAAGCCAGCCAGGCGGTTGCCCATGCCTCCAGAGTGCGTTGGAGGGAAGCTTGGGAGATCTCGATTAAGTGGACCTGCCGAAGCACCAAGCGGGAGATAACAGTTCGACGGGCTTCAACAGCGGCAGCCCGGCTTATGGCCCAAAGAGAAGAGGAAGGGGGACAAGAGCAGGGCCATGCGTTTACAGTCCAGACCACCTTTTTCTCCGTCGGGGGGCAGGAGGAGTTCCCGGAGGGGTCCGGGAGCAATAAGAGGGCGGCGAGGGCGGCGAGGGCGGCGAGGGCGGCAGCGGCTCTAAAAGCTCTGGAGCTTTTAAACATTGCTTTCAAAAGCGGAAGGAATCTCAAGATTGGTGTTTTTAAGATTATCGTTATATGTGGACAAAAGAACAGCAACGTCAATTGACTCTCTCTTATTTAAATGTATTTGGAAAAACAAGACTGAATACATCAAAAGGAAAACAATGATTAGGGACCATGCTGAGGGAGGCTTTAATGCTCTTGATTTCACAACTCTCAGTCAAGTGTTTAAAGTCAACTGGGTCAAACAATGTGTGCTGGGAGGAAATGCTCCCTGGTTTTTCATTCCAAATTTATTATTTAACCGCTGTGGTGGTTTAAAGTTTTTGCTAAGTTGTAATTTTAAATGTGAGAAGTTACCCATCCATTTATCAGATTTTCACAAGCAAGCACTGGATTCTTGCAAACTGGCTTTTAAACACAATTTTCACCTCACAAATGCATTGTATGGAATAATCAATATATCCTATATAAAAACAGGAAGCTATTTAATAAAGAATGTGTAGAAAAGAATAGAATATTTATTTCAAAATTTATAAACACGGATGGGACTTTGATTAGTTATGAAATATTTAGTAAGGAAAAAACAGTATTAATATTACTCAAAGAGAATTTGAGAATAATCTAAAGTATTTTGCCTAAACTTCTGCAGCTTATCAATTGATCCTTACAATACTCTCCTTTAAAGGAAGACATTCCTCGATTAATGATAGATGGTATTGACTTGTTAGATAAAAAATGCAATAATATTCATATCAGAAGAACATTACTCTCTATAAGTAGTATTTCTCCTAAAGCAGTGTCTTCATGGAAACGAACGGATATATCATTCTTTATCTTTATCTAACATATGGCCTATTCACAAGAAGTTTGTGATACCAAACAAAGTCAAAGAAATCCATCTTAAAATCCTTCCAAATTTTTACCCCTGCAAGTTATTTTTATCTAAATTTATGGATATTCACCCAGAATGCTCTTTTTGTGGATTTGAAAAAGAATCAGTGATTCATTTGTTTTTTAAATGTCCCTTTACAGAAATGAGATTTCAGTGATGATCTTTACATCCTTTAATAACCTTATTGACATCACTGAAGAAATGGTCCTGTTTTTGTCATGTAACACTGGTTCTGTTCCTTTAAATAATGCTATTAAAATCCTGTGCTTGCTTGGAAAAGGTCATATTCATAAGTGTAAATTTACAGCTTCAAACCCAAATTTTATTGCATTTTGCTCTGAATTAAAAAGTCTTGCTGAATCCCTCTGTAAATTAAATCAAATCAAAAAAGCAGTTAAAACACACCAGATTTTAAATAAGGTTTTGATTCACCTGTAAATTAAGATATAATCTTTAGATGAGCTTTCCTACCCCCTACTTGAGTCAAAAAGTATTTTATTATTTATTTATTTTTGTCTATGTATTATTATTTAATCTTTTATATAATTGTTATTGTATTTTATTATTATTTTATTTTTTGTTATATCTGGACTTTTTAATTTTTTATTTATTTATTTATTATTATTATTTTTTACACGGTTTTCAACGTTCAGAAACTGTAATCAGATGTAAAATAACACTGCACTTTATCAATAAAATATACATTACAAATATAGTTAAAGTTATTCAGTGAAGAACGAGTGAGTTTGTCTACTGTAGTTTGATTAGTGTTATTATAGAGATGTACAGCAGTGCTGCTTATAAACACCAGGGGTCTCATTTATAAAACTGTGCGTAGAAACCTTACTAAAAGTGTGCGTGCGCCCGAACGCCAAAAATGGCGTAGGCTACGCAATAAAATATTCAGACTTATAAAACCGTTCGTACGCCAGAACCTGCGCAGAATTCACTTTATAATCCCCAGTCAGCGGAGGATTGTGCGCACATGCGTCTCCTCCCCAAAATAACCATATATGAGCTTACAACGCCTCGTTTTACTATGCAGATCCTCATCTGCATATCATTTGCATATGATTATTCATCCACGTGATAACGTTTAACGGTACAAGACACATTAAAAATCAAGTAGTTGCCTATATCTTGCCTTGTTTTTGAATACATAAATCAAGTAGTGTAAAATACATTTCAGAGAAAGTTTTCCTCAATCTTTTCCACTGGCCGAATTGTATTTTTAATTGATTTATATTTTTAATGGAAACAGATAGGCCTTGGGCATTATTTGCACGAAACTATTTTCCCAGACAATCTGGTATTATTATGTATTCTTTTATTTTGTGTGTGTATTTGTATGTATTGCCAATCCTTTGCCAATGTACTAATGTTATTGTTATTCGAGCATTAATAAAAAATGTAAAAAAAATTAAACCCCAGAACAGTAGGTGGCGCTATGAACCTATAACCTTTGTTTGTTTGCTACTAGGCGCCAGTTAATGCATAAAAGAAGAAGAAACGCGGACGAACATAAAAATTCAATGAACAAAAAAAAAAAAAACATGCATCGAGTGTCTTCACCTACGGCCAGAGGACAGGACAGAGGGTGACCTTCATTAATGAAGACCAAACTGGACCAGCGAACGGCCTAAGGTCACACATCTAGCGAACTCTCTCAGCCGCTGCTGTTTCTGTGAGTTTACTCCTGTAACTGTTGATCATCAGTGCTGTGAGTGTGAATCTTGAACCGGTAACACTAGTGTTGAGGCTCTCGACTGCATTGACTCGGGTTTGCTTGTGTTGGCATGACATGTTTAGCCTCATTGTGTATATTTTGAATGTAGAAGGCACGATATGTAAATATATGAAATGTAGAGCAGTATTTCTCAAATGGTGGGTGGCAGAGTGTGCAGTCTCAGAAACCGCAACAAATGTTTATTTTTGTTTGTTTGTTTGTTTGTTGTTCGCAATAAACGTAATGGTCTAGTTGCCGTCATGTTGTATTTCCGGTCAGCGAGTGTAGGGATAGACACTTCCGGTTTCACTTTACGCCGGTGCAGGAGATGCACAGATTATCTTTCACTCTTTCTCCTGTTGATTCTGTGGTTCAGCGATTAGTGAAATCTCTTCCTTCATGTAAAACACTCAAGTGTGTAATATAGATTTCCTGATTATGTTCTGATTGCTGATGGACTCAATGGCTCAAAAACTGCTTCTCTTTCTGAGTGTAACTCGACCCTCATCAATGTTTACTATTGTCAAGCCAGATATCGATCCTCATCAGAGATGAAGCATAATAATGTAAAGCATAATGTAATATGGAACTTAGTAACTTAATTTGGTATTATTGCTAACTGTTTTTATTTAGTATGCAATTTAAATTTCATCTAATTTCCAGTGTATTTCATCTATTTACTGCATTTATTTTGTGCAAGTGTTAATAATAATAACACTAATCAAACTACAGTAGACAGAAAACTCACTCGTTCTTGACTGAATAACTTGAACTATATTTGTAATGTAATGTTTCTGAATACTGAAAATCTTATTTCAATAGTGTCTTTGTTCAGTTGTATCTGTTGCGATTGCTCATTAGTTTATTTGTTCTTTTATTAGGCTACTGACTGTTTACTTGTCTTTAATAATGCTTGAAATGAATATTAGGCTAGTTGTTTTTCTATGGTATTTTTAAACCAGTCAAACGTTCTGTAAGTGTTCTTTAACTTGTTGATATTTGTTTATGATATTCAGCTACAATTACATGTTTTGCAAGTGAATGATATCCACGTTTTTTTATTTTTGACCTTATTGGAATCAATAAAATGCAAACGTCACGGCGTCTGTGAAGTTCACATTTGCTGTCAGGAGAAACTCATATCTGAATCTTGGCTCGATATAATGAATGTTTTATTATGAAAGAGAAGATGGAGGTCTGTCAGAGACGAATGTGAGCCATTTCATCAGATGTGTAAGGTAAATCATTTGTAAACCTACGCCAACACAGGAGAATACATCAATATGTTTCTAAATATATGCGAACTGTTCCTCGTGATTTCAGAATAAAAGTTTAAACCCTCGCTCTGAGTTTGCATGTTTTGAAGTCCACATGTTCTTGAAGAAATTACAGTTGCTGTTGAATTTCTATCGTATAGAAGTGGGCAAATATTACAGATTAACTGAACGTGTAAATGAAATGTTTGGCGAGTATTTAAGGATTAGATCTGCTGTAGAGTGTAATAATCAGCAGGACAGCGGCGCCCTCTGCAGGCTTTAGTTATAATACATGATGCACATAAGATGATTGTTTATATCATGTATTTTAACTGTGTTGTTCTATAAAACCATATGACTACTTGCTTTAGATACTTTATTTGAACTAAACATTATTACTAATTCAATTCAATTATTGTGATTCTCTCATGATGGACAGATGATCTGCGGTTACGTAATCACCACGTCACCAAAGAGCGCTTGGGTTGAACTGTTTTTCAACAAAGACGACTGCAGCAGGAGAATTGAGATGTTTAGATTCCGCTATCGCGTCTGTTATAAAAGAAACCGACAGCGCATTCATTTTAAAAGAACCGCAATCAAGGCGTTTGTCACTCACTCAACAGGAGGGAGGCAGCGGCCCGGAGAGCTCTGAGGCGGCTGAGGAGGAGAGGGTCGCTGCCGGAGAGGGTGAGAGAGCGACTGACACCACAGAAAGAGTGTGATGACCGAGAGAAGAACAGGAACAAGAGGAGAAAGTAGTCTCTAATATTAGGGATGAAACAGGGTCTATTAGGGCTGATAATTACACCAACGGTCCCCTTCAGATGATATTCTATTAACCTGTGAACCGTCACCAGTGATTGTAATCTAGTCTCTGTGAAAGATGATTGACACTGACAGCTAGTGAAGAGCATGAGGGTTTAGTTCACAGCAGAGACTCGTTCAGAAACAGAGAAATGCACTAATAGTGCTAAAACTACTCCGACTAGTAGCCATCAGTGTCTGGGACTGTTTTCCATTGTTATTCCAGGTAAAACAGACGAGACGCACCGCAGTAAACCTGTAGCGACCCGTATGGCTTCTAGAGGAGACGCTTCAGCCGTTTAATACAGAAGAAACAGGTTGGTTCACTAACACACGCTTTCATTCCCATCTGCTTCATTTTCTGTGTGTCACATGATCTAATCTCGAGTCTGTCTCTGTCCTGTCCGCTCATGGGGAGGAGCTCACATTAACATCGGTGGGTGTTAATGTGTTAACAGCTGACTGGGCTCCCCAATTCACCAAGGTTAGGGTTAACACACACACGCTCAAGGCCACACTGGACCGGCGCATGGACGAACATCAAAATACAATTAACAAAAAAAAAAAAAAAAATTATATATATATATATATATAGAAAAAAGTGTTAAAAAATACAAATAATAATGGAGCATCCAGTGTCTCAAATTTTCACCGTCGGCCAGAGGAAGGGGTTGGCGGTGGCCTTCATTAAGGAAGGCCAAACTGGACCTCTACACGCGCCCAGGTAACACATCTAGCGAACTCTCTCAGCCGCTGCTGTTTCTGTGAGTTTACTCCTGTAACCTGTTGATCATCAGTGCTGGGAATCTGGAACCGGTAACACTAGTGTTGAGGCTCTCGACTGCATTGACTCGGGTTTGCTTGTGTTGGCATATTTACCCTCATTGAGTGTATGTTTTAAATGTAATAGACATGATATATAAATATGAAATGTAGAGCAGTATTTCTCCACTGGTGGGTGGCAGAGTGTGCCGTCTCAGAAACCGCAACAAACTTTTATTTTATTTGTTTGTTTGCAACTAACGTAATGGTCGAGTTGAACATATTGAAAGAGGACCAACCCTTTGTGCTGAAACTCTTGATGGAGGCAATAAGTGAAGTAGACACAAATCCTGAACAATCGCTTGTTGTCACTCTGACTAAATTTGGCCAACAGGACCAAGAGCCCATCAAGCTGGCTGAAATGATCGACCTAAGAGCAATTGAAGCTATATCTGTCCACGCAGCCTGCACCATCCGTCCAGCAGACTACAGAATGGAATTGATGTGGTCACACCATGGAGTGCAGCAGGTGGTTGGACACAGGGGGTCCTTATTTACTGCTTATGGGATACCCGAGGCAAGCAACTACCAATCCAACCTTGACCAGCATCCCCTAACCCTTGACAACAATCTGAAAATGGTAATCAGTGGCGTGGACCCTAACGCAGAATTGAACTTTGTCCAACTATACTCAACAACACCACACTGCCATGTTGGAAAAGTAGCCAAACATCCTGTCAGTAGGGTAATTACGACTTGCGGTCTTCACAATCCGCAACACAACCAATCCCTGCTGAAGCAGGCTAAGGATTATGTTGACTGCATGCGTGACCTTTCTGGCAAAACAAATTGCCGTGTATACGCAAGAATGGAGGCAGTCTTTCTGCTAAAGGAGCACCTTCCTGAAATTTTGGAACCACGCCGAAGCAGACCTCTACAACCTTCTCGAAGACTATCCTATGGTCCTTGTCTTCAAAGACAATTCAAAGAAATTGGGACTGCGGCATGTCATCAACCCAGTGACGGAATGCCTCACTCAAAGCCTGTACAATCTCTTGGCAGAATGCAAAGGACAGGGAGGTTACACCAACAGTTGGACTGCCTTCCAGCTCGAGTTAGCTCTAGAAGAGCTTTTCTTTGGGAAACCTAACAGCAGATCTTCAGTGCAGTTCTCTGTTAGTTTGGGAACAAATGGCACTAACCCTAACTCTCTCACCAAAAGAAGAGGCTTTCTGGGACTGTCTCCAGCGGGGAGTGCAAGTGTGGGAGAATATCCACCACCACTCAGCACATGGTTCAAAGACCAACTACAACAAATGAGAGTGATGAGGATCTTCCCACTTACAGATTCCCTGAAGGCCCCACCAGTCGTCGTTGGAGAATCGCTCGTGCAAGTCCTTCTGAGTGACTTGCACGAACGAAATGACCAAATACCAACCCATTCGCTTAAAGACAAGACCCCCCCTTTGTTTGGGAAGTTGATTGGGTGCAGGACAGTAACGGACTTCAGCAAAGACCTGGTGGAGCGGGATGCTTTTAAGTACCCGCACACCTTTAAAAGGGCTCTCCAACTCGTACAAGGAGAGGGGCATGCCATGGCTACATCCATGCCTGCAAAGACTTCCAAAAAACCTGACAAAGGATAAAAAAATCTCAATCCTAACTTTTTGGAGTTCAATCGCACTCATTCAGAATGGGGATTTTGTTTTATTTTCATCACTTGGGTCCCTCATGAGCAAGCTCCCAATGAGCCAGCAGCAGATGCAGCAGGCACACCTGCTATCTCCACTAATTCTCCTACACTCTCCACGTGTGAACCGGCTCCATGAATCGGTCCCATACAAGGTCCCCAAAATTCAAGCCGATACAAAAAAGCGTCCCCCAACGGTTCAAAACCCCCCCAAAACACAAGAAGAACCAGAAGAAAAAGAAAGTGAAGCAGAAGAAGAGGAAGAACAACTGGTTGAAAGGGTGGAGACCACAACTATTCCTGCAAACATCCTTGGGATGGGGACGCCTGAAGAGGTGGAATTGGTGATGGCTCACCCCGAATTGACACATACTGAGGCTTACAGAACATACCTCAACACATGTAAAGAAATGAACCACCCAGTGAGAACCTTTCAAGCATTCAAAAAGAAGAGACAAAGACAACAATAGGTAAGAAAAAAACTTTTTCATATCATTTAATTCAAGCAAAAAGCAATATATTTTTTTACTCATCCACAACTTCCCTTGTTATTCAGAATCATGGACCCCCTGGTAACTGGATGACCACATCTCCAGAGGAAGTCCAAAAGTTCTTTTTTTGTTCCTGTTCGACGTTCAACGACTTTTTGGTTCAACATTTATCTAATCAAGCACCAGCACTTAAGATTATTTTATTTTGGTACAATTATAATTATGTTCAATAAATAATGTTACTTAATCGTACCTCTTGTGTGATGTCAAATTATTTTCAATACACCCACAAAAAACACAAGTCCCACCCAAAACAATACAAGTCCCAAACAACCAAAAGACACAAATCCCACCCAAAAAAATAAAAGTCCCACCCACCCAAATAAAATACAAGTCCCACCCACAACAAAACAAATCCTACCCACCCAAAAAACACAAGTCCCACCCCCCCCAAAAAAAATCCCACCTCCAAAAAACACAAGTCCCACCTCCAAAAAACACAAGTCCCACCCAAAAAAACACAAGTCCCACCCCCAAAAAACACAAGTCCCACCCAAAAAAACACAAGTCCCACCCCCAAAAAAAACAAGTCCCACCCAAAAAAAATTGGGTGAAAAAGCACGCATGGCTTCTAGAGGAGACGCTTCAGCCGTTTAATACAGAACTAGAGTCAGACGTTCACTAACCGCTAGGGTTGTGCTGATAGACGATAGTATCGCGTATCGACAATAGTCAGAGATATCAATACTGCAATATTGGCTCGTTTTCCCTTTAATGTATTAAATTATTATTATTATTATTATTATTATTATTATTATTATTATTATTATTATTATTATAAAGCTAGTATTGTTATTAAATATTAGAAACTACAAAATGTTTTTAAAACAGACTAAAAAACTACATCCCCACATCAAAATTGAATTGCAAGGTGATCCATTGTCAAGAGTGTTTGTTTTAACAGACGCATCATTCTTATAGCGCCACCAGGTGTGTAGACACGGTACTGCCTTTTATTTTTTAGATCTGGCTGTTTAACAGGGGTCTATTTTATAAAGTGCTGTTGTATCTAGGGCAATTTTATGAAGGGCTGTTCTATCTTGGGCTATTTTGTGCAGAGTCTGTGTGGGTCCCCCCAGTGGTCAGTGTTTTTTTGTGTGTTTTTTGCGCAGGTGGTGGGTAGGTTTACCTGGTTAGGCTTAGGTGAGGTAGTGTGCCGGACCCGTGGCCTTTGACCCTGCATGCATGCAGACGGCCTGACGCAAAGTGAACTTGAGTTTTCCCCAGCTGTTCACCTGTCAATGCAAAATGGTTGCATTTGCCGTGCATATCAGCACCAGTACGGATGGACGGACGGATTTAAACAACTTTTTGTAAAACTTTTTGTTTTATATATATATATATATATATATATATATATATATATATATATAAAACAGTTAAATATAACTAGTCTAGTTTAATGATCAATAAGAGAACGCACTTACATTATAAGACAAATTGGTGTTTTTTGACATATTTTACGATCCGCACTGAACAAATGTCATTTCCATCACATGTAAGGAGGAGAGAGGGGCCCCCAATACTAGGAGGTACACACACACACACACACACACACACCCTCTCTGGCCTGCGGAGATTAGCGGACGCTCATGGGGAGACGCTCACCCATAGTTCTGTGGAGCACAATGGGCTCCCCAATTCACCGAGGTTAGGGTTAACACACACACACACACACACACACACACACTGTTATGCAGCCGCTCATGGGGAGCTGCAGGTAACATCGGTGCAGCGCCCCGGGCTCCCAATTGTTTGATACTAGCCGCCAGTTAATGCATAAAAGAAGAAGAAACGCGGACGAACTTCAAAATTAATAATGATGGAGGAGGAGCAGCACCAGCACCACCGCCGCGACCCCATATCTCGTTTGTACACCGTCGGCCAGAGGATGGGGAGGGAGGTGGCCTTCGTCGGGTCTATACTGGACCGGCGCACTGTCCAAGGTAACACACATCTAGTGCTGAACTCTCTCAGCCGCTGCGGTTTCTGTGCGTTTACTCCTGTCACCTGTTGATCAGTGAATCTGGAACCGGTAACACTAGTGTTGAGGCTCTCGACTGCATTGACTCGGGTTTGCTTGTGTTGGCATGACATGTTTAGCCTCATTGTGCACCTTGTGTATATTTTAAATGTAGAAGACAAGATATGTAAATATATGAGATGTAGAGCAGTATTTCTCCACTGGGTGGCAGACTGTGCCGTCTCAGAAACCGCAAGAAACGTTTATTTTGTTTGTTTGTTTTTCACAATAAACGTAATGGTCGCTTTGGTGGCCATGGGTCTGTGAAAGCGCTATATAAATGCAGTCCATTTACCATTTCTTCTGTCTGTAATCTGTTAGTCTCTTCAGGACTGTTCTTCAGGCGCATGTGCAAACATTTCATGAACAACAAACCCTTTACAATAAGGATCTGTAAAGCGTATTTAGATTTTATAACATTCATTTAAATACAGAATCTGGAAAAAGGGACACTTCTTTATTTGCCTATAATTTAGGCCATTTACTGTCGTTCCAGACCAGCATGAAGAATGAAGATTTATATTCAGCCTCATTTCTGTCTTCATCTGTGTTTAGCACACTAATTAATGCTTTATTTAGGATTACATATTAAATATAAAACATTGTTTTATTCATGCATTATTATATATTGTGTCATTTTCTTGAATTGATTTCAAATAAGCCCTGATGGTTCAGAAACACTGGCGAGATGCTGAAGAAACCTCTCTTATGATCAGCTGAGAAAGGCTGTGCTGCTTAATGAAGTGTGGAGACTGCCATACAGCTTCAGCTTTCAGGATTCACTGATTAACTACTATCTTTAGAAACATTAGAAATGATGAAAAAACATCCACTTCTCTTCGGTTTGTTTTAAATAGTCTGAGGACAAACTTTTCTTCGAGTAGATTGTTAGCTGGACAAAAACTCATGAGCAAATGGGTAAGAGACTGGAAATGTTTTTTGCCAAAGGTTTCCCCCATAATGAGCCCAACATAGAGACTCAAACTGGTTTAAATAAAACACACACATACAGCCCAAAAGAGCCTGGAGCTGACAGGAGGAAACATTATATTACCATACCGCAGAGAGGAACATGACAGAGATAGAGAGCGGTCTGAGTGTCAGACACACACTGATTCACCACAAGAGCTTTTAAAGCTTCTGTCCTCCATTACAGCTGTGACCAATGAGGCTTCCAGCATTCTGATTGGAGGAGGCGGACGAGTGGGAGGAGCCTAGAGTAATCAGCTTCTCTCTCTCTCTAGCTCTGGGTTAAAGTTC
This sequence comes from Vimba vimba, assembly GCA_022828995.1. Lineage (NCBI taxonomy): Eukaryota > Metazoa > Chordata > Actinopteri > Cypriniformes > Leuciscidae > Vimba > Vimba vimba. The sequence continues at coordinate 28,272,516 of CM040841.1, read as the reverse complement.
AGCGAAATGGGGAAGTTTCGTAAACTATGTTCAGACTGCTATGAAACATAAGATTTTATCCAGATGTGTTTTTAAATGTGAAAAACACATGAAATCTAATGTTTTCAGCTGTTGAAGTGTGTTTGAAAGAGCAGCGCTTCAGATCCATGGGTATAAAATAAAGTCATTACTGCTGTGCTGTTTGAAAACGTCTGGTGTTGAAGCTTCATTTCTCGTTAGTTCAAATAAATACCTAGGGTTGTATTTGTTTTCTTCTAAGAGGGTCGAAAAATAAGCAGATCGAGACGTTTTTAAGGCCTTTCTGTGAGCAATAATGCTGTCTTTCAACAAAATACAAGAAACAAACTCTAGTTGTGTTTTCTTCCAGTTGCGCTCCATTTTTCTGGCTGTTCTCTTACAGTTTTTCTCAGTTGCTAAAACACTAAAACCCATTGGTGTTGTGTAATTACATAAAAATAAATGAGAGCACACCGAGTAGCGAACAGGTCTCTTTACTTTTTCATTTCTCAACTCCCTCTTCTTACATTCCTCCTCCTCATGTCTCGAACAATATCTCCATCTAGTGGACATTTATCAACTAGCAATGTAATAAGAGAACACAACATCTCCCCTTGACTTATTTTGTTTTCATCTGCAGTTACAATGAACATTGCTAAACACTGTATTCAATGGTTTTGTTTTCTTACCAGATTTCTTTACTTATATTAGAAACACAGAACAATGTCTAACAATTTCTCTTGACAAAACACATATAGCATGAATAGTTATATGAACATTCTTTCAGTTCAAATCACAACTGTCCTGAACTAAACTTCTGGGTTTTTCTTTTCCTTCTTTGCCTACTTTAGCAGTTTATGTTACATAGTCTTTCAACCACACTGGCTTCCTTCTACAACGTCCCTCCAATTGGTTGTCATCACTTTCAGGCGATGCAGCAGGAGTTGATTGTTCAGGAACCGGAGCGAATTCTGAGTGCAGTGGTGCCAAATGAGATACGTCCCAAGTTCGTCCATCTCTCAGTTCAAAACTGTGTTCCCTTCCTTCTAACAATCTGCATAGGGTTGCTGAATTTTGATTTCGCTTTTCTGACATGCACAGGTTTTCTCACCCGTACAAAGTCGCCTTCCTTGAGCCCCGGAGTCTTTGCTTTGCGCTTTGTATCCAGGTATGCTTTAATTTTTCCCCTGGTTTCGCATCACCTTTGTTTTCAGCTTTTTTATAGCAGGATTCACATTGCACTTTGGAAGAATTGTCCATTTTGTTGTCATTTTCCTTCCAAACCTCAGCTCAAAAGGAGACATTCCTGACGTGGCGTGAGGTGTAGCTCGGTAAGTCTGAACGATGTCCAAGTGGCTCTCTCCCTTTCTGCAGTCAGAATCGCCTCCTTCAGTACCTTATTCCAGCGCTCCACAGCTCCGTTTCCTTCCGGGTGATATATAGAAGTACGGATGTGCTTTACATCTCTTTCTTGTAGAAATAGTTTGAACTCTGTTGACACGAACTGAGGCCCATTGTCAGTAACAATCTCCAGAGGATTCCCTTTTTGGCCAAACACTGACCTCAAGAAACAATTAATGGTAGATGCAGTCACATGAGGCGCAAAAGCTACCTCTGGCCATTGTGAATGATAGTCAATCAATGTGATAGCGTATCTACAACCAACAGGACCAATGTCGAAAGGACCCACCATGTCGATGCCCAGTTTCTGCCAAGGACCTACTGGATAGTCAACAGGGGTAAGTGGTGCATGTGTGGTTCTAGCAGTTTTATCATTGAGTTGGCAGGTGAGGCAAGTTGCAATTGTGGACTGTACCTGCGAATCCATCTTAGGCCACCAGTATAGCTCCCTAAGCCGTTGCTTGGTTCTCACAATGCCTTGATGGCCATCATGAGCAAGGGTGACCAAACGGGAACGTAAACTAAGAGGCACAATCAGCCTGTGTGATCCTCCTAACACATACAAGTCCAAAATAGACAGTTCGTCTCGTATTGGACAGTACCTGGACATGTCAGAATGCAGGTCTTTGGATGTAGCGGGCCAGCCACTCTCGATGTATTGACGAGCTCAGGACATGAGGAGCTTTCTGCAGCAAACTCAGCCACAGGAACAGCTGACAGGAGTGTAGTGATAGCAGCAACAGTTTCTGGTTCACAATCAAAGTCAGAATTAATTTCATTTGGCAATGGAAGACGTGAAAGGCAATCCGCTACCTGGTTGTCAACTCCCCGTCTGTACTGCATAGTGTAGTTGAAGCAGAGCAATCTAGCAGACCATCGTGCTACTCCCAGACCAGCTTGTCCCATACCTTTAGGGGTCAAAAGGGTGGTTAAGGCTTGGTGATCTGATCTTAATTTGAAGTCTTTGTTCTCCAATGCTCAATGACCCAGACACAAGCGAGGGCTTCTTTTTCAACAACAGAATACTTCCTTTCTGCCGATGTCAAGGTTCTGGATGCGAAAGCCACGGTCCTTTCTGACTTATCTGGATGAAGCCGAGTCAGGATGCCACCTATGCCGTAGTCTGAGGCATCTGTTGTAACAATTGTGGGCAAAGCAGGATCAAATAAAGCCAATGCAGGGCTCTGTGCAATCAGTTTCCTGGAAACTTGTGTGTGTTTCATCAGTCCATGCAAAATTTGAATTCCCTCTATGGACATCTCTCATAGGCTCCACAACAGCTGCGTAGTTAGGAATGAATTTAGCATTCCAAGCGGTGAGGCCTAGAAATGATCTAAGTGTAGGCACATCCGAAGGTGGTGGAGCATTACGTATTGCTTCCAAGTGGCTGTGACCTGGCATCAGTCCCGCTTTGGAGATGGTATGTCCCAGAAATGTGAGCTTCTCCTGGCGAAATGTACATTTCTTCTCATTCAGATGCAGACCTGCTTCTTGTAGTTTGTCAGTCACGTGCTACACAACAGAGCGTTTGATTGGTTGAACTGTCACCCGTTAGCTGTAGACCGTAGACTCAGATAAATAAAGTGAGCACCGACCGAGTCGTGCTTTTCGCTATGAATTCTTTATAATTATTGTTTTATAATAATTAATTATAATTTATAATTCATTATACTGATCTGAAATAATCTCTTTGTGTGATAGCGTAATAGAAGATGATAAAATATATAACTGTCATGATGAACTCAGATGAAGCGGTTCCTCAAGAAAACACACAGATGATCACGTGACTTTCCTCCACGTTATTCATAAATACATTTTATTTCATTTTATATCACAAGGTGCAGTCATTTACTATAATTCTCAATATTCACACTGTAATAAGCAACATGAATAAATTCACTTAATGAATTGACAACCTGTGTTGTTGGGAATAGGAGAAGAGGGAGACGAAAAGCTTTGGATGGACAGTTTTAAAAAAGGCAACAGAGTTCAAATTAACTGAATTAAAAATTAGTCCTACAGTACCATTACCAGTAGTGCCACCTTGGATAATACCTGAAGTGAAAGTAGATTTAGTGCTATTAGAAAAGAAGAATAGAGACATGTCAGTTTTTGACTCACACACTATACTATCCCATACAGTAGTGCAATACATAGCGATATTTGCATATGATTTAACAGTTTATTGTCATAAATCTAAAAAATCTAAAAGGTGTGCATCATACATGAGACCTGGGTGAACAATGTACAGTTGGTTTTAGGACTGTAAATCATTGTCTTCAAATGCTAAGTTAGAAACATTTATACCGATGTGGCATGTAATTTTGAGACGGTCCCTAAATATGCGAATATCGAACGTCCAACGTCAAACCAACTTCATGCCAGTAAAAAATATGAGGGAAAAAGGAAGGAAATGATCCAAAATCTCAAAAAGGAGAGAATAAGTTTTGATTTAGTAGAAATTCTTAGAAAAAACTCCAAAGATAAATGTTATGGAATTGTTTTTCATTATCTTAGAATAATCTATTAAACTCATCAGTACATGTTTGATCATCATTCAGACAGCAGACTTGTAGGCTATTAATAAATAATGGATACATACAAGCAGATGACAAATACGTTATAATAACCGTAATTAAACTACTAAACTATACCGGTTTCATCTCTATACAGCACTCTGACTCTGTAGGCATTATTGTCCGACTCGAAATGAATATAGGTTTACAAATGATTTACCTTACAGACGGTGGTCTGTCAGAGACGAATGTGAGCCATTCACACATCTACCTTACACATCTGATGAAACGGCTCACATTCGTCTCTGACAGACCTCCATCTTCTCTTCCATATTAAAACATTCATTATATCGAGCCAAGATTCAGATATGAGTTTCTCCTGACAGCAAATGTGAACATGGTGCCAGTTCTCCTCTGGCCAACAAACCAACAGTGTATGATTATGATTATGTATGATTATGATTCAGGCAGCATATTACTGGTCAGAAGTCAGATTGAATCAGAACATTCACAATATGTGTCCAGTTCATCTGGTTGGGGTCGGAGTCATATACGCCGGTGTGGAGACGGGTTTGTGGAGGCGTCCATGAGGCCTTGAGCTGACATCCTTATGTCATTATATTTTTCTTATATAACTTTTAGATTTCTTTTATTAAGTAATTTATAACTATTCTTAATTTGGTAAGATGTGTCAATTAGGTAGAAATAAATTATGTTTTTATTTTGTGTGTGTATTTGTATGTATTGCCAATCCTTTGCCAATGTTCTAATGTTATTGTTATTCGAGGATTAATAAAATTCAACCCCAGCACAGTAGGTGGCGCTATGAACCTACAACCTTTGTTTGTTTGCTAATCATCAGTAATCGCATAAAAGAAGAAGAAACGCGGACGAACTTCAAAATTGATGATGGAGGAGGAAGACCGCCAGCACCACCGCCACCCCGACCCCATATCCCAAGTATACGAAGTCGGCCAGAGGATGGGGAGTGCGGTGGCCTTCGTCGGGGAAGGCTATAATGGACCCCCAGGTAACACACATCTAGTGCTGAACTCTCTCAGCCGCTGCTGTTTCTGTGCGTTTACTACTGTCACCTGTTGATCAGTGAATCTGGAACCGGTAACAGGCTCTCGACTGCATTGTCCAGTCACTCGGGGTTGCTTGTGTTGGCAACATGACATCATGACTTTGCGTATAAATAACACGCCACTTTCAAGTCAAGTGGCGTGTTATTTATACGCATTTTGAGCTATCCGCGTGTATGTGTACGCCGTTAAATGTCCGAGCGAAACGGAGCAAAATGTATATCTACATCTGGGGAGCAATATTTTTTTTCCTAGGATGGTAGGGGAACACTCATAAATGGTATTAACCCCAGTGATGGGTAGGTTTAGGGACGCGGTTGGGGTAGGTCATATTAATTATATATAGTAATGTAACGTAAGTCAACGGCGTTGATAAACACGCTGAAAAGCGATTATGCGTGTTGATAACACGCCAAAAATGGAAATACGAATTGGCGTGTCATACATAGGCTACGCCATTTCATGAGATCAGTCTTGTGTTGGCATGGTAACTTAAATCGTATCTTTGGTCAGTGGTATCTTGCGATTTGTTTATTTGATCTTTTTTAATTACTTTTTTAAGTGTTTACTTGTCTTTAATAATGCTTGGAATGTATATTAGGCTAGTTTTTCTATAGTGTTTTTAAACCAGTCAAACGTTCCGTAAGTGTTCTTTAGTTTAACTTGTTTATTCATATTCAGCTACAGATAAATGTTTTGCAATAAGACTAAATGTGAATAATTTCCAATGTTTTTTTTTTTTTTTTTTTTTTACCTTATTGGAATCTAAATTAGGAACGATATGCAACTCAATACTCTCCGGTCTGCGACGTTCACATTTGCTGTCAGGAGAAACTCATATCTGAATCTTGGCTCGATATAATGAATGTTTTAATATGAAAGAGAAGATGGAGGTCTGTCAGAGATGAATGTGAGCCATTTCATCAGATGTGTAAGGTAAATCATTTGTAAACCTACGCCAACACAGGAGAATACATCAATATGTTTCTAAATATATGCAAACTGTTCCTCGCGATTTCAGAATAAAAGTGAGTGGGGGGCCAAACTGTGCTTGCTATCTGGGGGGGGGTCGATCGCCTTTTTTTTTTTTTTTTTTTACAGTAATTTGCTGTCATATCACAGCAGATAGTTAAAAGTCAGTGAGCGAATCCACATTACTGTAAAATTACAATTATTTACAGTAAAACAATTAAAACAGTATTTTACTGTAAAAAAAGTTAAATATTGTGAAAGTCTGGAAATATTTTACAGTGTAGCTTACCAAGCTCTCATGTATATAGCCTATTCATGCTCAAATCACATTCACTTTAATCAACTCACAGACTTGAATTAAGTCCTGGTTATCTTTCCTAATCACTGACTGGACAAGCAAGTTGTTATGCTAGCTTTGAATAACTAGTCTAGCTGCTAGGACTGCTATGGAAGCTTGTTTCCGCCACAGAAAAAAGATAATTGCGACTTTTTATCTCACAATTGGGAGTTTACATCTCAGAATTGCGAGATATAAAGTCAGAATTGCGAGATATAAAGTCAGAATTCTGACTTTTTTTTCTCGCAATTGCGACTTTATATCTCGCAATTCTGACTTTATATCTTGCAATTCTGACTTTATAACACGTAATTGCGAGTTTATATCTCGCAATTCTGAAATCTTTTCTCAGAATTGTGAAATATAAACTAACAATTGTGAGATATAAAGTCCAATTCTAAGGGGGAAAAAAATTACTTTTTTTTTTTTTTTTACCTCAGAATAGTTTATATCTCACAATTCTGACTTTATAACACGAAATTGCGACTTTATATCATGCAATTCAGACTTTATATCTCCCAATTGCGTATTATAAAGTCAGAATTGCGAAATATAATATATATACCGAAGCTTCGAAGCTCAAAAAATGGTATTCGGACCAGCCCAGATGATCTGCAGTTACGTAGTCACAACGTCACTAAAGAGCGCTTGGGTTGAATTGTTTTTCAACAAAGACGACTGCAGCTGGAGAACTGAGATGTTTAGATTTTGCTATCGCGTCTGTTATAAAAGAAATCGACAGCGCATTCATTTTAAAAGACGAACAGAGAACCGCAATCAAGGCATTTGTCACTCACTGCGTTGCTCTGATTGGTTGTAGGTCTATCCAATTGAGTGCAGAGGTTTTTCCATAGACTGTATATAAACTGGACACAGCGACCCCATAGACTTCAACGGAGAGAAAGTGAAGCACATTAGAAGCCCTCATTTCCTGATTGCCAAGCGTACTGCGCAGACTCAAACTGAGCTTGACGACGTGGATGTGACGTGAGCAGCCTGCCTGACAGTTGTAAGTTTTCTAGTAGCTGTGCCGAGCGAAATCTGAACCCTTCCCTTCCGAATCTTGCAGAGACAGCGAGTGTGAGTAGGAGCTGTCCATGAGCTAGGAGCAGGAGCAACGTCATGACTCTATGGGCTTCTCCCTTGACTTTATCGGACTTTATGCCTCCACGTCCCCCCGATTGACTGCGAGCTTCTCTTCCTGTCTCTACGGTAATTTCCAGAGAGTCGCGTGGTTATGACGCAATCGTTAGCCTACTTTTACAAAAACTGCTTCTACAGGGCCATAACGTAAGCTACAAGGTAATGGAGCATTTTATACATTGTCGTGTTTCTTTAGAAATAAACCATGGACAAATGGAGTCTTTAAACGCCTCAGATGTAAAGTTATTCGCTGTCAAAGTGATGCCAAAATGAATGGGAGTCAATGGGATGCTAACTGCAGGTGAAGGCTTGTTAGCCAATGGCGGCTCCCGGGGGTACCTTCAAAGTAATATGAAACCCTTACCCACTGGGTTTTTCTTTCTCCTGGTTCAGTTAAGACACGCCTCATAATCAAAGCCCTATGGAGCAGATCAGACTCAAACTCCATATTTGCAGACAGACAACTCTTACTGCATGAAGCCACGACACGATCCGCAATAGATTTTTTAAAAAGGGAGGCTAAAAATAAATAAAATGCTGCGTGGAGTCATCCAACCAAAATGCGGTGTGAACTTAACCAATCAGCTTGCAGAGCACAAGTCCCACCCCTGAAAGTTCCTGAACTTTGAAGAAGTACTACCTCGTGAGCAGGGACTACCGGAGGGGGAAATATTGACCCGGAACTTCATTTAGACCCTGGTTCCTGCGGTGTAAACACATCGAGTACCAGCCCAAAGTTCTAGTTCCTGGGGAAAGTTCCTGCGGTGGAAACGCGGCTATACAAGCGTGTCAGGACTCATCACACACTGAGCTGTGTTTGTGTAGATGAACATGTTGTGCACAAAGAATACACTTATTATATTCTCCTTCCTCATCTTTCTCTCTGTCAGGTTCACGGTCCGGGTCCGCCTGGGGGAGAGGAGTTCCCTGAGGGGTCGGGAAGCAACAGGAGGGCTGCAAGGGAGGCAGCGGCCCGGAGAGCTCTGAGGCGGCTGGAGAGGGTGAGAGAACGACTGACACCACAGAAAGAGTGTGATGACCGAGAGAGGAACAGGAACAAGAGGAGAAAGTAGTCTTTAATATTAGGGATGAAACAGGGTCTATTAGGGCTGATAATTACGCCAACGGTCCCCTTCAGATGATATTCTATTAATCTGTGAACCGTCACCAGTGATTGTAATCTAGTCTCTGTGAAAGATGATTGACACTGACAGCTAGTGAAGAGCATGAGGGTTTAGTTCACAGCAGAGACTCGTTCAGAAACAGAGAAATGCACTAATAGTGCTAAAACTACTCCGACTAGTAGCCATCAGTGTCTGGGACTGTTTTCCATTGTTATTCCAGGTAAAACAGACGAGACGCACCGCAGTAAACCTGTAGCGACCCGTATGGCTTCTAGAGGAGACGCTTCAGCCGTTTAATACAGAACTAGAGTCAGACGTTCACTAACACACGCTTTCATTCCCGTCTGCTTCATTTTCTGTGTGTCACATGATCTAATCTCGAGTCTCTCTCTGTCCTGGCAGGGACGGCCGCGGCTGCTGGACTTCCTAAACTGCCTCTCTGGCCTGCGGCAGTACGCGGCCGCTCGTGGGGGGGAACTCCTGCTGACGATCCAGGAGAGCGTGGCCCCCAATAATAGGAGGTACACACCGCTCGTGGGGGGGAACTCCTGCTCACGATCCAGGAGAGCGTGGCCCTTAATAATAGGAGGTACACACCGCTCGTGGGGGGGAACTCCTGCTCACGATCCAAGAGAGTGTGGCCCCCAATAATAGGAGGTACACACACTCACTCACTCACTCACACATCCTCGATGTCACACATCCTCTGGCTCTCTCTCTCTCTCTCTCTCTCTCTGGTGTGAGTGTTTGGTGTGAGGTGTGAGCGGCGGGGCTGAGTGGTGCTGAATGCTGTGAGTGAAACTTTCTCCTTTTTTCCTCTCTCTCTCTACGCTGCTCTTTTCTGTTTGTGTTCTGTTACTTAGTGTTGTAGTAGGGCCGTGTGCTGTCCGGTTTCTAGGAAGCATGTCGGCCCAGCGGGTGCAGGGTTTGTGCTCACTTACGAGACGTCACGCAGTAAAGGTGACGTCCGCGGTGAGCATAGAGGACTGTTGCTTGGCTGTTGGAGAGGTGGTTGGACACGCAGGTGTTTTGTCCGCTTCTAGGATGAATAATGCTTTAGTGGTTTTTTTGGACAGCGTAGAAAAAGCAAATGAGTTGGTAGAGCGGGGAATTGTAGTTAGTGGAGAATTTGTGTCAGTTCTACCGCTTTCGTTGCCTGCCAAAAGAGTAACACTTTCAAACATACCTCCTTTTGTGAGTGATGAGATCTTAACTCAAGCATTGTCTCGCTATGGTAAGATAGTGTCTCCAATTAAAAAGATACCGATCAGCAGTGAATCACCGTTATTGAAACATATAGTTTCTTTCAGGCGTTTTGTTTACATGGTCATTCCAGATGACGCAGATCTGGATCTATCTCTAAATTTTCGTATTGAGGACTTTAGTTATACCATTTTTGTCACTACTGGTAAGATTAAGTGTTTCGGATGTGGAAAAATGGGACATTTAATCCGAAATTGTCCGAATAAAAATAATGAAGGGGGAGAAAGAAAATGAGAATAGAATGGTTCAGCAGGGTGAGGAAAGTAACGGTGAAATGGAGACAGTTGTGCCGAGTGGAGGCTCGGTTGTGACAGAAAGTTTAGAAAATCCTCCTGGGGAGTCTGAGGCTGAGTTAGCCACAGCTCCGAATGATCAAACTGAGTCGTGTCCTAATATTGCATCCGTAGTTACGGTTTCTAGTGAGTCGTCGAGTCTGGTTTCTCTGTCGGATAACAAAAGAGACAGCAGAAATGACGAACAGAATCAAACGGCTATAGGCCTAAGTGAAACTAGTGAAGCAAAGTTGACGGAGCAAGAGAACCTATTGATGACGTACACGAGACACAAGACACCGAGAGTGACAGTGATTCCTCAGAATGTAGCGTGAATTTTTCTCAAAGTGAAGTTGTGGATCGTAGCTACGAACTTGAGGATATAAAATTGTTTTTAAGATCGAGGAAAAACAAGAGAGGAGTAAGGGTAAAAGATTATTTCCCTGACCTAAAACAGTTTGCTGATAAAGCAAAGAGTTTTATGGACGGGGATTGCTTTACCAACAAGGAAGTTTATAGACGTAAGAAAATTGTGAGGAACACTAACAATGCCCTTAATAAAGATGCCAAGTGAAATAAAGAATAGAGATAGCTCCTTTTTTTGGCATCATGGAGTGTATCTTTTCTTTCTAACTTTTCTTTTGATGAGTGAAGTACATCTCGCTTCTTTAAATGTAAATGGTGCAAGGAATTTTAAGAAAAGAGCAAATATTTTTGATGAAATTCAACAGAAAAATATAGATATAGCTTTTTTACAAGAGACACATAGTAGCTCAGACAATGTTATTGATTGGATGAAAGAGTTCAATGGAACACCTGTTTTAAGCCACAACTCTACTTTAAGTGGCGGAGTTGCTATTTTATTTAGTAAGAATTTTAAACCAATTTCTTATGATGTTGATGAAATTATAAAAGGTCGATTGTTAAAAGTTCGAGCTACTTTTCAAAGTTTTGTTCTTGTTTTGATTTGCATCTATGTTCCAGTTGTACCTGTGGAAAGACTTTTATTTTTAGACACCCTTTGCTCAACCTTACAAAATTGTTGTACAGAAGACTTACTATTTGTAGGTGGTGATTTTAATTGTACTGAATGTGATCGAGATAGAAATCATGTTGAACCCCACATGGCCTCACGTAAACGTCTTGTTCATTTAATTGAAAAATATGATTTGTGTGATGTTTGGAGAGCTCTGAATGGAAATGAAAGACAGTATACATGGGCTCATACACATGATAATAATTTATCTTTAGCTAGATTAGACAGACTGTATGGTTTTAAGCATCAATTGAACATGTTTAATAAATGCTATATCACGCCAGTATCGTTTTCTGATCACCATTTAGTGAGTTGTAAATTCTTTGTGAATACATTTAGATTTAAAAGCGCATACTGGCACTTTAATACAAGTCTTCTAAATGATAAGTTTTTTATAGAATCTTTTGAGTTTTTTTGGAAAGAGTTTAAAAAAACAAAGTCATCTTTTAATTCCCTGCAACAATGGTGGGACTATGGCAAAGTACAAATAAAACAGTTTACACAGCAATACACTAAAAATGTCACAAAAGATTTAACTCATTCATTGGAGTCGTTAAAAAAACAAATAATGGATTTACAGGAATTGACTCAAACCTCAAGTGATAGTATTTATTTGGAAACCTTTTTAAAGAAAAAAGCTGAGCTCAAAGAATTAATAGACTATAAAGCACAAGGGGCTTTAGTCCGTGCTAAATTTTTTAATGTTGATCAGATGGATGCACCTTCCAAATATTTTTTTGGCCATGAAAGAAAAAATGGGCAAAAGCGTATAATTCATGCCTTACGTTCCGAGGATGGTAATTTATTATCAAATCCTAGAGAGGTTCGTGAGAAGGCAGTGAGTTTTTATCAGTCCCTGTATAAGAGTGAGGGTAGGTTAGAAAGTGGAGAAGGGTTTTTGGGTGAAAGCTTACCCAAGATCTCAGAAGAATCAAAGAATGACCTGGAGAGTTCCCTAACTTTAGGAGAACTCCATGAAGCACTCCAGAGTATGGAGTCCGGAAAAACTCCTGGAATAGATGGGATACCGGTCGATTTTCTAAAAACGTTTTGGTCACAGATTGGAGCTGATCTGCTGGAGGTGATCAACGACGGTTTGCTGGAGGGCGGGCTGCCGTTGAGCTGCCGAAGAGCAGTGGTTACCCTTCTGCCAAAAAAAGGAGATCTCACCGAGATTAAAAACTGGAGGCCAGTCTCACTCTTATGCAGTGACTATAAGTTAGTCTCAAAAACATTGGCAAATAGATTGGCCAGGGTAATGGGGCAGGTGATCCATGCTGATCAGTCTTATTGTGTGCCTACAAGGTCAATTTTTGACAATGTTTCTTTTATTAGAGATATTATACAGGTTTCTGAAATATTTAATATCAAATGCGGGTTGCTGTCCCTTGATCAAGAAAAAGCATTTGATCGAGTTGAACACTCATATTTATGGAATACTCTAGAAGCTTTTGGTTTCAAAGAAACTTTTTTAGGTATGGTGAAAAATCTATATTGTGACATTGAAAGTGTAATCAAAATTAATGGTGTTTTATGTGCTCCATTCAAGGTTAATAGAGGAATCCGACAAGGATGTCCATTGTCAGGAATGCTATACTCTCTTGCAATTGAACCACTACTCCAACAAATTAGGAAGAGTTTGGATGGTTTGAGAATACCAAATTGTAGTTTTAATTTTTGTTTATCAGCATATGCTGATGATATTATAATTTTAATCAATAGACAAAATGACATACAGGTTTTATCTAAATTATTAGAAGACTTTGAAAAATGCTCCTCAGCAAAAATAAATTGGAAAAAAAGTGAGGCCTATTTATTAGGAGCATGGAAGGAGGGGGAACCCACTCTTCCTGAAGGTTTATGTTGGAGTAGATGTGGTATAAAATATCTTGGGGTGTTTTTGGGAGATGAAAATGTTGTGCAAAAAAATTGGGATGGAATGTTACAGAAAGTAAAAGGTCGTCTCGATAAATGGAAATGGCTTTTACCTAACATGTCTTATAGAGGTAGAACACTGATTGTCCATAACTTGGTTGCATCACTGCTTTGGCATAGACTGGCATGTATGGATCCCCCTGCAAAGTTAATGGCAGAAATTCAAGCGACCTTTGTTGACTTTTTTTGGGATAAACTTCATTGGATCCCACAGAGCATCTTGTATCTACCTAAAGAAGAAGGTGGTCAGGGATTAATTCATCTACAAAGCAGAATTGCAACTTTTCGGTTACTTTTTCTACAAAGACTTCTCGATGGGACAGTGAATGTAAGCTGGAGGGCCATTAGTTGTGCTCTACTACGTACTGTTGGAGGCTTTGCTCTGGATAAAGCCCTTTTTTTGATGGACCCCAAAAGTATGGACCTCTCGCATCCGTCTTCTTTTTATCAGAACCTTTTTAAAGTTTGGAGTCTTTTTCACATCCAAAAGACTGAGAACTTCCATTCCATTTACTGGCTATTGAATGAACCTTTGATTTTCAAAGCTAGATTGGACATTTCCTCTTCCACATTTCTGCAGGGTTTTAGTAAGGTGCTACAGAACTCAGGAGTGGTGGTGTTGAGCCATTTAGTGTCCTTAACTGGGCCTCATTTTAAGGACATAGAGGCTGTTACAAAAAAACTTGGACTAAGATCTATGCGCTTAATGACACGTTTTGTAAACAAGTTAAAAGAAACCTTTACAAGTGAAGAAAATTTGATGTTGGAAGATTTTTTTTCAGGGGCTAGTATCCCTGATAGTGATGACCTGTTTCCATGTGTGGTAATCCAGCCGAATTTCGAAGAGTGTTCAGGGTTTTTTTTAAAACTAGAAGGTTTCCTTTCAGTTGATTTTTTTTCTTGTAAAGGCAAAGATCTGTATAAAATGTGTGTTCTTATTCTGAACAAAAAAATGCTTGACAAAAGAATTGATACCCCTTGGCGGTCAGTTTTTAAAGTATGCAATGATGTAAAACCTGAATGGAGAGTGCTATACAAAACACCATTACTAAAAAAGACGGGTGATTTGCAGTGGAGAATTCTGCACGGGGCTATTGCAGTCAACTCTTTTATTTCTGTTTTGGATGCGAGTAAAAACCCTGGTTGTCCGTTTTGTCTTCAAGAGGAGACTGTTTTTCATGCTTTTGTGTACTGTTCTAGGCTTACGCATTTATTTGTGTTGGTTCAAGAAATGTGTGATAAGTTCAATGAGATTTTTCATCCAGAAACCTTTATATTTGGTTTTAAGTATGTGCAGAAAAAACGTATAGAGTTTAAATTGTTGAATTTTATTTTTGGTCAAGCAAAATTGGCAATTTATACGAGTAGAAAAAGTAAAATAGAGAAAGGGTGTAATGATGATGTGATTCTGGTTTTTAGATCTTTAGTCAAAGCAAGAATACTGATTGATTTCAGATTTTACAATGACATGAATGATCTTTACACTTTTAAAATGAGATGGTGCAGTCATGATGTGTTGTGTACAGTAATTGAGGATGATGTAAGCTTTTGCTTCTAAAAAAAAAAAAAAAAAAATTGTAAGTAGACTAATTTATTTACACACTATTGTTTGTTAAAAAGGTGATTGTAATTCGTGGCTACTTGTGAATTAAAGTTTTTTCAAAATTCAAATTCTCTCTCTCTCTCTCTCGTCCTCCACAGTTTATCCAATTTATTATGGAGAAGGAAGACAGCCACCGCCACCACCGCCACCTGGAGAGGAGAGGGCCGCTGCCGGAGAGGGTGAGAGAACCACTGAAACACAGAAAGAGTGTGATGACCGAGAGAGGAACAGGAACAAGAGGAGAAAGTAGTCTCTAATATTAGGGATGAAACAGGGTCTATTAGGGCTGATAATTACGCCAACGGTCCCCTTCAGATGATATTCTATTAATCTGTGAACCGTCACCAGTGATTGTAATCGAGTCTCTGTGAAAGATGATTGACACTGACAGCTAGTGAAGAGCATGAGGGTTTAGTTCACAGCAGAGACTCGTTCAGAAACAGAGAAATGCACTAATAGTGCTAAAACTACTCCGACTAGTAGCCATCAGTGTCTGGGACTGTTTTCCATTGTTATTCCAGGTAAAACAGACGAGACGCACCGCAGTAAACCTGTAGCGACCCGTATGGCTTCTAGAGACGCTTCAGCCGTTTAATAAAGAACTAGAGTCAGACGTTCACTAACACACGCTTTCATTCCCGTCTGCTTCATTTTCTGTGTGTCACATGATCTAATCTCAAGTCTCTCTCTGTCCTGGCAGGGACGGCCGCGGCTGCTGGACTTCCTAAACTGCCTCTCTGGCCTGCGGCAGTACGCGGCCGCTCGTGGGGGGGAACTCCAGATCACGAACCAGGAGAGCGTGGCCCACAATAATAGGAGGTACACACCGCTCGTGGGGGGGAACTCCTGATCACGAACCAGGAGAGCGTGGCCCACAATAATAGGAGGTACACACCGCTCGTGGGGGGGAACTCCAGATCACGAACCAGGAGAGCGTGGCCCACAATAATAGGAGGTACACACCGCTCGTGGGGGGGAACTCCTGATCACAAACCAGGAGAGCGTGGCCCACAATAATAGGAGGTACACACCGCTCGTGGGGGGGAACTCCAGATCACGAACCAGGAGAGCGTGGCCCACAATAATAGGAGGTACACACCGCTCGTGGGGGGGAACTCCTGATCACGAACCAGGAGAGCGTGGCCCACAATAATAGGAGGTACACACCGCTCGTGGGGGGGAACTCCTGATCACGAACCAGGAGAGCGTGGCCCCCAATAATAGGAGGTACACACCGCTCGTGGGGGGGAACTCCTGATCACGAACCAGGAGAGCGTGGCCCACAATAATAGGAGGTACACACCGCTCGTGGGGGGGGAACTCCTGATCACGAACCAGGAGAGCGTGGCCCACAATAATAGGAGGTACACACCGCTCGTGGGGGGGGAACTCCTGATCACGAACCAGGAGAGCGTGGCCCCCAATAATAGGAGGTACACACCGCTCGTGGGGGGGAACTCCTGATCACGAACCAGGAGAGCGTGGCCCACAATAATAGGAGGTACACACCGCTCGTGGGGGGGGAACTCCTGATCACGAACCAGGAGAGCGTGGCCCCCAATAATAGGAGGTACACACCGCTCGTGGGGGGGGAACTCCTGATCACGAACCAGGAGAGCGTGGCCCACAATAATAGGAGGTACACACCGCTCGTGGGGGGGGAACTCCTGATCACGAACCAGGAGAGCGTGGCCCACAATAATAGGAGGTACACACCGCTCGTGGGGGGGAACTCCTGATCACAAACCAGGAGAGCGTGGCCCCCAATAATAGGAGGTACACACCGCTCGTGGGGGGGGAACTCCTGATCACGAACCAGGAGAGCGTGGCCCACAATAATAGGAGGTACACACCGCTCGTGGGGGGGAACTCCTGATCACAAACCAGGAGAGCGTGGCCCCCAATAATAGGAGGTACACACCGCTCGTGGGGGGGAACTCCTGATCACGAACCAGGAGAGCGTGGCCCACAATAATAGGAGGTACACACCGCTCGTGGGGGGGGAACTCCTGATCACGAACCAGGAGAGCGTGGCCCACAATAATAGGAGGTACACACCGCTCGTGGGGGGGAACTCCTGATCACAAACCAGGAGAGCGTGGCCCCCAATAATAGGAGGTACACACCGCTCGTGGGGGGGGAACTCCTGATCACGAACCAGGAGAGCGTGGCCCACAATAATAGGAGGTACACACCGCTCGTGGGGGGGAACTCCTGCTCACGATCCAGGAGAGCGTGGCCCCCAATAATAGGAGGTACACACCGCTCGTGGGGGGGAACTCCTGATGACGAACCAGGAGAGCGTGGCCCCCAATAATAGGAGGTACACACCGCTCGTGGGGGGGAACTCCTGATTACGAACCAGGAGAGCGTGGCCCCCAATAATAGGAGGTACACACCGCTCGTGGGGGGGAACTCCTGATGACGAACCAGGAGAGCGTGGCCCCCAATAATAGGAGGTACACACCGCTCGTGGGGGGGGAACTCCTGATCACGAACCAGGAGAGCGTGGCCCCCAAT
This sequence comes from Vimba vimba, assembly GCA_022828995.1. NCBI lineage: Eukaryota > Metazoa > Chordata > Actinopteri > Cypriniformes > Leuciscidae > Vimba > Vimba vimba. Next base: position 28,255,312 of record CM040841.1, on the reverse strand, counting down.
AATAGGAGGTACACACCGCTCGTGGGGGGGAACTCCTGATGACGAACCAGGAGAGCGTGGCCCCCAATAATAGGAGGTACACACCGCTCGTGGGGGGGAACTCCTGATGACGAACCAGGAGAGCGTGGCCCCCAATAATAGGAGGTACACACCGCTCGTGGGGGGGAACTCCTGATGACGAACCAGGAGAGCGTGGCCCCCAATAATAGGAGGTACACACCGCTCGTGGGGGGGAACTCCTGATCACGAACCAGGAGAGCGTGGCCCCCAATAATAGGAGGTACACACCGCTCGTGGGGGGGAACTCCTGATGACGAACCAGGAGAGCGTGGCCCACAATAATAGGAGGTACACACCGCTCGTGGGGGGGAACTCCTGATCACGAACCAGGAGAGCGTGGCCCCCAATAATAGGAGGTACACACCGCTCGTGGGGGGGAACTCCTGATCACGAACCAGGAGAGCGTGGCCCCCAATAATAGGAGGTACACACACACTCTCAGTGCAGCTCGTCCTCCACGACTCCATCAGTGCAGTGTGAACACAGGAGGAAGACTGCCGGAGAGGGTGAGAGAACCACTGAAACACAGAAAGAGTGTGATGACCGAGAGAGGAACAGGAACAAGAGGAGAAAGTAGTCTCTAATATTAGGGATGAAACAGGGTCTATTAGGGCTGATAATTACGCCAACGGTCCCCTTCAGATGATATTCTATTAATCTGTGAACCGTCACCAGTGATTGTAATCTAGTCTCTGTGAAAGATGATTGACACTGACAGCTAGTGAAGAGCATGAGGGTTTAGTTCACAGCAGAGACTCGTTCAGAAACAGAGAAATGCACTAATAGTGCTAAAACTACTCCGACTAGTAGCCATCAGTGTCTGGGACTGTTTTCCATTGTTATTCCAGCTGAAACAGACGAGACGCACCGCAGTAAACCTGTAGCGACCCGTATGGCTTCTAGAGGAGACGCTTCAGCCGTTTAATACAGAACTAGAGTCAGACGTTCACTAACACACGCTTTCATTCCCGTCATTTTCTGTGTCACATGATCTAATCTCGAGTCTCTCTCTGTCCTGGCAGAGACTCCGAGGACCGCCACGGCTGCTGGACTGCCTGCAATGCCTCTCTGGCCTGGAGCAATATGTGGCCGCTCATGGAGAGGAGATCCAGGTGGTGGAGGAGGAGAGAGGGGCCCCCAATACTAGGAGGTACACACACACACACACACACACACACACACACTATGTTATGCAGCCGCTCATGGGGAGGAGCTGCAGGTAACATCGGTGCAGCGCCCCGGGCTACCAATTGTTTGATACTAGCCGCCAGTTAATGCATAAAAGAAGAAGAAACGCAGACGAACTTCAAAATTTATTATGATGGAGGACCGCCACCACCGCCCCATAACTCGGTTGTACACCGTCGGCCAGAGGAACGGCCAGGAGGTGGCCTTCTTCTGGGAAGGCTATGTATGGGCCTCCACACTCCCCCAGGTAACACACATCTAGTGCTGAACTCTCTCAGCCGCTGCGGTTTCTGTGCGTTTACTACTGTCACCTGTTGATCAGTGAATCTGGAACCGGTAACACTAGTGTTGAGGCTCTCGACTGCATTGACTCGGGTTTGCTTGTGTTGGCATGACATGTTTAGCCTCATTGTGCACCTTGTGTATATTTCAAATGTAGAAGACACGATATGTAAATATATGAGATGTAGAGCAGTATTTCTCCACTGGGTGGCAGACTGTGCCGTCTCAGAAACCGCAAGAAACGTTTATTTTATTTGTTTGTTTCACAATAAACGTAATGGTCGCTTTGGTGGCCATGGGTCTGTGAAAGCGCTATATAAATGCAGTCCATTTACCATTTCTTCTGTCTGTAATCTGTTAGTCTCTTAAGGACTGTTCCTCAGGTGCACGTGCAAACATTTCATCAACAACAAACCCTTTCCAATAAGGATCTGTAAAGCGTATTTAGATTTTATAACATTCTTTTAAATACAGAATCTGGAAAAAGGGACACTTCTTTATTTGCCTATAATTTAGGCCATTTACTGTCGTTCCAGACCAGCATGAAGAATGAAGATTTATATTCAGCCTCATTTCTGTCTTCATCTGTGTTTAGCACACTAATTAATGCTTTATTTAGGATTACATATTAAATATAAAACATTGTTTTATTCATGCATTATTATATATTGTGTGATTTCCTTGAATTGATTTCAAATAAGCCCTGATGGTTCAGAAACACTGGCGAGATGCTGAAGAAACCTCTCTTATGATCAGCTGAGAAAGGCTGTGCTGCTTAATGAAGTGTGGAGACTGCCATACAGCTTCAGCTTTCAGGATTCACTGATTAACTACTATCTTTAGAAACATTAGAAATGCTGAAAAACATCCACTTCTCTTCGCTTTGTTTTAAATAGTCTGAGGACAAACTTTTCTTCATGTAGATTGTTAGCTGGACAAAAACTCATGAGCAAATGGGTGAGAGACTGGAAATGTTTTTTGCCAAAGGTTTCCCCCATAATGAGCCCAACATAGAGACTCAAACTGGTTTAAATAAACACACACACACACACACACACACACACACACACACACACACACACACACACACACACACACACACACACACACACACACACACACACACACACACACACACACACACACACACACAGAGCCCAAAAGAGCCTGGAGCTGACAGGAGGAAACATTATATTACCATACCGCAGAGAGGAACATGACAGAGATAGAGAGCGGTCTGAGTGTCAGACACACACTGATTCACCACAAGAGCTTTTAAAGCTTCTGTCCTCCATTACAGCTGTGACCAATGAGTCTTCCAGCATTCTGATTGGAGGAGGAGAACGAGTGGGAGGAGCCTAGAGTAATCAGCTTCTCTCTCTCTCTAGCTCTGGGTTAAAGTTCAGCGAAATGGGGAAGTTTCGTAAGCTATGTTCAGACTGCTATGAAACATAAGATTTTATCCAGATGTGTTTTTAAAAGTGAAAAACACATGAAATCTAATGTTTTCAACTGTTGAAGTGTGTTTGAAAGAGCAGCGCTTCAGATCCACTCAACAGTGTCCTTCACCATAGCCGTTTTTCCTTCGGGTGAATATACACCACCATGACCCACATCTGAGGACATTCACCAGGCAAATAAAGCAGTTCAATATCGTGGCCACACAAGGTTTCCCTTAAGGCTGGCATACACGGTGTAATTTTAGCAAGGTTAATGAATAAGCATTTAATTTAAGCACTAAATCAATAAAAGAGGTGCTGGTGTATCTGCACACATGGGCAATATTGTTTATTCATTGAGCAACACGAACTGGAGGAAAGCAACCGTTTGTTAAACTGCAGTAGTTTGATAGCTACAAGATCTACCGCTTTTTGTTTTCTTTTTTGCTGCATTAGAGATTACATTTTCTAACTTCTGTCTTCACGCAGGCACAGTAAGGGGGAAAACTCTGAGTTTAGGGCAATCGATTCGTAGCTCTGCTTCACCTGTGTGATATAGTCACGAGGGGAAATTGGCAGAGATTAATCGATTCTTCATTCATATGCAACAATTATGCAAACAGTATTCCATCTAATCCCCACTTTATGAAGTGAACTGTGCTCATTTCTTAAATCTCTTATTTAAAGAATAAAAAAACCCCTAAGATTCCTTAAATATTATGACGAAATATTTAAAGAAATCCATGTATTTAGAAGATTTCCTAGTGTATTAATGTCTGTATGTTAGTGAATTAATACGACTGCAGTGTCTGTGTCCTTGTCATGTCATTATATTTTATATAATTTTAGGTTTCTTTTAGTAAGTAATTGGTAACTATTCTTAATTTGTGGTAAGATGTGTCAATTATGCAGAAATTATGTATTATTTTATTTTGTGTGTGTATTTGTATGTTTTACCAATCCTTTGCCAATGTTCTAATGTTAGCGTTATTCGAGGATTAAAATAAAATAAAAATTCAACCCCATCACAGTAGGTGGCGCTATGAGCCTACAATCTTTGTTTGTTAGCCGCCAGTAAACGCATAAAAGACGGAACACAGAGGAACATGAACAGAAGAATCAAAAAAAAAAATGGATCATCCAGTTTCATGTATTTTTTCATACGGCCAGAGGAAGGGCCTAGAAGTGGCCTTTATAGGAGAGGGACGAGATGGACCTCCACACGCACCCAGGTCACACATCTAGTGAAGAACATGAACAGAAGAATAAAACCCACATGGATCACCCCGTGTCCTCCATTACCCATTACAGCCAGAGGAAGGGCCTTGAGGTGGCCTTCATTAATGAAGCCAGAACAACCTGGCCATATTAAATGCAGTCATTCATATTCCACTGGTCAATTTCGATTCAGCCCTGCCTGACCAGCAAGTTAAAAATCTCAGGGCCCTGAATGAGATTATTTTCCAACAGAGCGCTGCATTCCCCTCTTGCCTGGAGATCAGTTTAAGGTGGAGGGGGATAAAGTCCACTGGACCCCAGCAATGGCCCGAGCGATGCTGCAGCACTGGCTACGCATTTAAACTGCTGAAGGGGCCTTCCCATCAGGGTCCCGATTCTGATGATAAAAAGAGATCGCTCATAAACTTGTCTCAGTGTTTTCATTTATCACTTATCCCTTCTCATCTAGTGAAAAAGGTTGACGGAACTGATGCAAATCTGCTAGCAACGGCCTTCTATGACAAAATAAGGCGGTTTTATCTACTTCCTAAGGTTTACAAGCCTCAGGATAAACTGTCTAACCCCTCATGAGGAGCGAGTGTCACAGGGTGGCAGAGTTCATTGACTTTTATCTAAATCCCTTATCTACTAAACATTTTAGTTACATTAGGGATACCGTTGACTTCTTGGAAAAAGGTCATAAGCCTGAGAGTGCCACCTGATGCATTCTTGTTTTCGCTGGACGTGGAGAGTCTTTATACTAACATTGAGACTCCCCTAGGATTAAAGGCAGTGCGAGACTGTTATGCTTCTCGACCGGATGAGGCAATTCTGGAACTTTTAGAGTTGAGTTTGACTCGTAATGATTTTGAGTTTGAGGGGGACTTCTATCTACAGATTAAAGGGACGGCTATGGGACAAAGGTTTGCACCAGCTTATGCAAATATATATACACATGGCCCAATGGGAGGAAACAGTCTTTCCTAAATGTGAGAAGGTCCCTTTATCCTACTTTCAGTTTCTAGACGATGTCTGGGGAGTGTGGGATCGCAGTCGACAGGAGTTCGAAACCTTTTTAGGGGTATTAAATGCACATCATGCCTCGATTAAGGTTAAAGCGGCGATAAATGAACAGGCCATGGAGTTTCTGGATACAATAGTATACAAGGGGCCTGAGTTTCTTTCTACAGGACAGTTGGATTTCAAAATGTTCTTTAAGGAAACAGATACTCACGCTTTACTGCACCATCAGAGCTACCATCCAAGACACACATTTAGAGGTGTAGTATTATCTCAGCTTCTGAGGTTCAGGATGACCAAAAACAGGATGTAAATACAGGTATGTGCGCTGGCTGAAATAACATTTTTATCCATATCTTTCACATCTACTGCAGTCAGATTCACCCGTGTTCTCTCTGAAGGAATCACTCACATTGGCTGTGCACTTGTAATGACACATCAAGGATGTTAAGAGGCTAAAAGCAGGTTTAAAACTTGCCCCATTTAAGTCAACAGGGTGCACATCTTAAAAAGAGGATAACACGGTGTAGGCAACACCGATTTTTGTCGTTGTTCTCTGTATTGACAGCACTCCAAATTTACACAAAAAAAAAAGAGCTCAATGTTAAAATTGACCGGAGTTCTCCTTTAAGAAAAAAACTTTAAGGAACAGTAGAATATAACTAAAGCCTGCAGAGGGCGCCACTGTCCTGCTGATATTACACTCTACAGCAGATCTAATCCTTAAATACTGGACAAACATTTTATTTACACGTTCAGTTTATCTGTAATATTTGCCCACTTACGATAGAAATGCTACAGCCACTGTAATTTCTTCAAGAACATGTGGACTACAAAACATGCAAACTCAGAGCGAGGGTTTAAACTTTTATTCTGAAATCACGAGGAACAGTTTGCATGTATTTAGAAACATATTGATGTATTCTCCTGTGTTGGCTTAGTTTTACAAATGATTTACCTTACACATCTGATGAAACGGCTCACATTCGTCTCTGACAGACCTCCATCTTCTCTTCCATATTAAAACATTCATTATATCGAGCCAAGATTCAGATATGAGTTTCTCCTGACAGCAAATGTGAACATGGGGCCAGTTCTCCTCTGGCCAACAAACCAACAGTGTATGATTATGATTATGTATGATTATGATTCAGGCAGCATATTACTGGTCAGAAGTCAGAATGAATCAGAACATTCACAATATGTGTCCAGTTCATCTGGTTGGGGTCGGAGTCATATACGCCGGTGTGGAGACGGGTTTGTTGAGGTGTCCATGAGGCCTTGAGCTGACATCCTTATGTCATTATATTTTTCTTTTATTAAGTAATTTATAACTATTCTTAATTTGGTAAGATGTGTCAATTAGGTAGAAATCATTTATGGTTTTATTTTGGGTGTGTATTTGTATGTATTGCCAATCCTTTGCCAATGTTCTAATGTTATTGTTATTCGAGGATTAATAAAATTCAACCCCAGCACAGTAGGTGGCGCTATGAACCTACAACCTTTGTTTGTTTGCTAATCATCAGTAATCGCATAAAAGAAGAAACGCGGACGAACTTCAAAATTGATTATGATGGAGGAGGACCGCCACCGCCGCCAACTCTCTCAGCCGCTGCTGTTTCTGTGCGTTTACTACTGTCACCTGTTGATCAGTGAATCTGGAACCGGTAACACTAGTGTTGAGGCTCTCGACTGTCCAGTCACTCGGGGTTGCTTGTGTTGGCATATTTATTTTGTGTGTATTTTAAATGTAGAAGACATGATATATACATATGAAATGTAGAGCAGTATTTCTCCACTGGTGGGTCGTGGAGTGTGCCGTCTCAGAAACCGCAACAAACGTTTATTTTGTTTGTTTGCAATAAACGTAATGGTCTAGTTGCCGCCATGTTGTATTTCCGGTCAGCGAGTGTAGAGATAAACACTTCCGGGTTCACTTTACACCGGTGCAGGAGATGCACAGATTATCTTTCACTCTTTCTCCTGTTGATTCTGTGGTTCAGCGATTAGTGAAATCTCTTCCTTCATGTAAAACACTCAAGTGTGTAATATAGATTTCCTGATTATGTTCTGATTGCTGATGGACTCAATGGCTCTAAAACTGCTTCTCTTTCTGAGTGTAACTCGACCCTCATCAATGTTTACTATTGTCAAGCCAGATATCGATCCTCATCAGAGATGAAGCATAATAATGTAAAGCATAATGTAATATGGAACTTAGTAACTTAATTTGGTATTATTGCTAACTGTTTTTATTTAGTATGCAATTTAAATTTCATCTAATTTCCAGTGTATTTCATCTATTTACTGCATTTATTTTGTGCAAGTGTTAATAATAATAACACTAATCAAACTACAGTAGACAGAAAACTCACTCGTTCTTGACTGAATAACTTGAACTATATTTGTAATGTAATGTTTCTGAATACTGAAAATCTTATTTCAATCGTATCTTTGTTCAGTTGTATCTGTTGCGATTGCTCATTAGTTTATTTGTTCTTTTATTAGGCTACTGACTGTTTA